>SJXQ01012592.1:24319-45770 GCA_006408695.1 Aepyceros melampus
CCCTAGACCAGGCCCACTGGTCCTGCCCCAGAACCTCGTCTCTGGCCACAGCCACGGGTCCCTGAGACTCTGCGCCCCAGGGCGTGCCCCCCTCGGACTCGCCCCCCTCAGGGCAGCCCTCACCCCCTGCGAGGTGCTGGTCTTCCCGGAGGTCAGTCCCAGCTGGCTTCCAAGCCCACTCGCTCCCACACTCACTCCCGGCTCCCAGAAAAGCCGGGACCTCCACTCGAGGCCAGGGGGCGAGGCCCTGGGGCCTGTGCTCATCTCCGCCCCAGGAGAGGAGTCCCAGTTAGGGCCAGTGAGTGAACCCGGGGACTCTCCTAGGAGGTTATGAGCACACTCTAGGTGGCTGGAGCCCACAGCCCCACTGGCACCCACGAGCCTCCCCCCAGAGCCCACCTGGGGTCCAGCCTCGGGAGCAGGGCCCGCTTAGGAGACCCAGCCGAGGACGCCTGCTGACCACGAGGGTGCTGGCTCCAGGGCCCTGTGGGCACAGGACAGGACTGCGGGACCTTGGCTCTCCTCCCCCATCCTGCCTCCTCCCCTGCTGCTCGGACAGCGGCCACGTCCTCCAGAAGGACACACTCCTCCGGCCCCGCCCAGCAGAGCCTGGGCGCCTGGAGCCCCATTGAGCACTGGTGTTTCTCCAGGATTTCCCCAGGTCCTCCAACAGCTCAGGGGCGTGAGCCAGCCAGCAGGTGGGGTCAGTGCCCTCCAAGAGGCTTGACCGCCCCCCACCCCGAGCCAAGGGGCGAGGCTCCCGCAAGCCTCTGTCCTTGCTCTCAGCGGCAGCATCTGTGATCTTTCTCAGGGAGCCAGGTGGACCCGCACTGCGCGCCCACCCCTCCCCCTCGCGCCCGAGGTGACTCAGCCTGGGGCTACCCGGCCTCAGAATGCCGGCTCCGGGCGAGCTGCAGCCTGTGAGGGCGTGGGGGCTTCCCCAGGCTCTCCTGGCCTCGGGCCCAGCCCAGGGGTGCCTCGGGCTGAGCTGCCACAGCAGCCCTCCTGGTAGCCTGGCTGAGAACTTCTCCCCAGGGGCAGGCGAGGTGGGAGGGGCCGCCCGGTTCCTATGCAAAGCAGCCTGCCACTTCCTGGAGCCTGGAGCAGCGCTGAGCCCGAGCCCAGGAACGGGGCCTCCCCAGGGACGGGAGGTAGCCTGTCCCGCGGGGTGTGCCGGGGCCTGCACGGCACGTGGGGGTGCAGTAAGCCGGGGCGGGGGCCACGTCTTCAGGCGAGCAGGCGCAGAGGCCAAGGGGCAGGTCTATGCAGTCCAGGCCTAATGGGGGTGGGCTGGCCGGCCAGACCGGGAAGGGCCAGGCCCTCAGGGCAGAGGGGCGCTGCGCTGTCCGTTAGGGGCTGGCGTGGGGTGGGACACTGAGACACAGGGGAGCCCTGGGCTGCACATCCTGGGGTGAAAGAGGGGGCATGAGCGGAGCGCGTGGAGGACCCAAAGCGGGGGATGTCCACTCAGGAGCTGGTGCTCCGGATCCAGATCAGTCCTTTTGGGAAAAAACAGCAACCTGAACTGACTCTTTGGAAAAGACCTTAATGCTGGAAAAGACTGAAGGCCGGAGGAGGATGAGATGGACGAGAATGAAGGACAACAGAGAATGAAGGACGAAAGAGGATGAGACGGTTGGACGGCATCACGGACTCGATGGACATGAGTTTGAGTAGACTCCGGGAGTTGATGATGGACAGGGAGGCCTGGCGTGCTGCGATTCATGGGATCGCAGAGAGTCGGACACGACTGAGCGACTGAACTGAACTGACCATGAAACCTGAAAAACACCTTCTTAAAAGCAACAAAAGGCAGAAAGCAAGAAACGATCAGGTGAAGTCTGCAGGGATCAGCCTTTGTGGACCAGGGCCACCCGGGCTCGAGGTTCCAAGGCTTTAGGGGTGTGGGAGGCAGAAGACCACCCCCACGAGGGGTGAGAGACACCCTGCCCCTCAAAAAGTGGCAACCCCAAAAGATTACACTGTGGGCGAGCCCAAAATACACCTTCCCAGCCCCAGGGAGCACGAGGCGTGTTCTTGGTGCACGCAGGGTGGGTGGAAATCCCTGGGAGATTGCCCGGAGCTAGTCCCAAACAGAAAACAGGTCTGGTGACAAATTCTCACCCCTGGGCTTGGGGCGGGCGCGGAGGGCACCAAGCCTCAGATTAAGAGCTTAAAGTGATGCCGCGGCCTTGCTCAGGAGATGGAAGATGAGAGCACGCAGGCTCTCCGAGGGGACGCGCCGCATCCTGGAAGGAATGCAGAGACTCGCCGCAATCCATTTCTTAAAGAAAACGATCCGTCTCTAATACAATGTGAGAGTGCCGGCAGAAACAGAAAGTGACCTGAGACCTCACAAGCTGATAGAACTCTCAGACACAGAACAGGACGTGATTTCAACACAATGCAGAGATTTCAGGAAGGAAAGGAATTATAAAGACTAGCCAAATTCATTGAAAAGTAGCGTTTCTAAAAAATGACTCTATAATAACTAAAAGCTTTCAGTGGATGGGATTCACAGTGCTCTAGACTCTGAGGACAGAATGATCTGGAAGGCAGAGGAGGAGCCTATGCGGGTGGCCCCGCAGGAAACCAAAAGGCGACTGGGAGGTGAAGTGACACAGGAGGTGGGTGGAGAAAGGGGGCAAGCACCCCAGAGCTCCTAAGGCACGGAGAGGCGGCGGGGTGGAGACGGCACTCAAAGGGTTAAAGGCTGAGCGCTTCTCATAAACCATTAAAGACACCAGTGTGCCGATGAATAAAGCTTGGAGATTTCCAGTTTGAATAAATACAAATAAAACCCCACACCCAGACCCATCCTTAAAACAGTTGGAAATTTTGCAGGCAAGTAAGACAGTTCGCTTTTGGAAAGCCGTGCACTTGTCCGAGTATCTCTGAGAGCAGCAGCGACAGGCAAGGAGAAAGGTGTTGAGAGGGCCCCGCTGGGCGCCCACCGCAGAGAGCCTGTCTCTTTCAAGGTGAGAGTCCGGAAGAGAGGAGAGATGAGAGCTTCTGTGGCGGTGTTGGGGGGGGCGGTGTTCTGAGACCTGGGGAGGGTGCAGGGCGAGAGCCGCTGTGTGGTCTGAACAACAGTACTAATGTCCCTTGTCTCCAAGCCCGAAGGTCACTGTATTGTCCTGCTGCTGCTGGGTCGCTCCATCGTGTCCAACTCTTTGCAACTCCATGGACTGCAGCCCGCCAGGCTCCTCTGTCCATGGGAGTCTCCAGGCAAGAACACTGGAATGGGTTGGCATGCCCTCCTCCAAGGGATCTTCCCAACCCAGGGAGTGAACCTGTGTCTCTTACGTCTCCTGTGTTGGCAGGCAGGTTCTCTACCTTGTCTGGGCGGGAATAAAAGTAGGATTTTCGGAACTTTGGACGTTAACCTCAGCATGCAGCTAGCCATTTCTATGCAACAGCTAAAAGCCCAGAAACAGAGTGTGTGACCTCCAAACCCAGAGGAGGAGAAACTGAAATGACAAAAGCAATAATGAAAATAAGGCAAGGAGAAAGAGGAACAGGAGCTGGAGAAGGGCAAACAGACACCAGACGCAGTCAGACGAGAGGTCCTGAGGGCGGGAGGCTCCAAGGCGGCCAGGCGAGCCCCGCCTCCTGTGTCCCAGCCCGGGCAGACCCCTCACGTCACATCAGGACGGTCTTGTGGCCAGCAGAACATGGCAGAAGTGACCCAGTGTGACTTCTCAGGCTGAGCCACAGAAGACGCAACTCCAGGGCCTGCCTGGAATTTCTTGTTCTGCAGATGCTGCACCCGCCGTGAGGGCACTCGGGCGGCCCTTGAGGGTCCGTGAGGTGAGGACGTGAGGCCTCCAGCCCTTGTCCAGGTGAGCAAACCCTCGGAAATCGGATCCCCCCACCCCTGCCCCGAGTCAAGCCTTCACATGACCCAGCCTCGGCCACGGCCTTGACCGAACCTCACGTGAGACCTGGGGCTTGGACCACAAGGTTAAGGCCCTCTCGGATCCCTGGCCCTCAGAAATGTGTGGCAAGCAGGTGTTTGTTGTCCTGGAGGAATCTGTGTGCACAATCCACGTCATCTGTGTACACAGACGATCACACAGGACATAAATTGAAACGCACTGGTTAAGAGAGTGGTCAGTTTGGATTCAGCGTTTCGGCACTCTTGCCCTCTGAGATGGGACTGCATTCTGTCTATGGAGTGTGTCTCTCCCAGAATAAACCCACTTTCACTCTCAAAAAAAAAAAAATCAGATTTTATGCAGAGAAATATGTAAGACCCAAGATCAGGGAGTGACTGACAGGAAAAGATACACCTAAGAAACTTCTAACCAAAATAAAATTAATAACAGAGCCTGAAGAACTGCAGAGCAAAAGCTGTCAGGATTATAAGAAGCCGATGTGTCCCCAGAGGCTGCCATCATACTGGGACACACAGGCAAAAAAAGCAGAAAGAACATGAAAGGTGTGAACGCCACCCTGAACAACCCGGCCACACTTGCGGTACTCGACAAGCGCGGAGCACGCGCTGTCTTCACCAGCGCTGACCGCCCACGAAGGCCTGGGGCTGCAGCGACCCAGCTCCGGTCGGAACTCGATTATGCCGACAAGAAAAAGCCAAGCCGCTTGCAAACTCTGATGCGAATCTATTGAAAGGAAACCGATTTCTAAACGACCTAGAGAGCAAAGAACTGTACTGAAAATTAGAAAATATTGATCTAAATAATACCCCAAACACTACATTTAAAAAATTTTCAGATACACTTAAAGTAGAAAATAAAGGGTAATTGCCACCCTTATTAAGACCCAAGATCAGGGAGTGACTGACAGGAAAAGATACACCTAAGAAACTTCTAACCAAAATAAAATTAATAACAGAGCCTGAAGAACTGCAGAGCAAAAGCTGTCAGGATTATAAGAAGCCGATGTGTCCCCAGAGGCTGCCATCATACTGGGACACACAGGCAAAAAAAGCAGAAAGAACATGAAAGGTGTGAACGCCACCCTGAACAACCCGGCCACACTTGCGGTACTCGACAAGCGCGGAGCACGCGCTGTCTTCACCAGCGCTGACCGCCCACGAAGGCCTGGGGCTGCAGCGACCCAGCTCCGGTCGGAACTCGATTATGCCGACAAGAAAAAGCCAAGCCGCTTGCAAACTCTGATGCGAATCTATTGAAAGGAAACCGATTTCTAAACGACCTAGAGAGCAAAGAACTGTACTGAAAATTAGAAAATATTGATCTAAATAATACCCCAAACACTACATTTAAAAAATTTTCAGATACACTTAAAGTAGAAAATAAAGGGTAATTGCCACCCTTAACTTGCCTGTCATGTTTTGAAAAGAATGCCAAATATTAAGATCCAACCAACTTCTAAATACTTAGGCCTTCTGCCCATTTTTTGATTGGGTTCTTGTTTGTTTATTTTTTAATATTGAGCTGCATGAGCTGTTTGTATATTTTGGAGGTTAATCCACTGTCAGTTGCTTGATTTGGAAATATTCAGTAGCTAGTGGGAAGCTGCCGTGCAGCACGGGAGCTCAGCTCAGTGCTCGGTGGCGACCGAGAGGGATGGGGTGGGGCGGGCGGAGGGGGGCCCCCGAGGGAGGGGACGTGTGTATACACAAGGCTGATTCACCTCGTTGTGCAGCAGAGACCAACACGATGTCGTCAGGCAATTCAGCTCCGTTCCGTCCAGTCGCGCAGTCGTGTCCGACTTCCGTGACCCCACAAATCGCAGCACGCCAGGCCTCCCCGTCCGTCACCAACTCCCGGAGTTCACTCAGACTCACGTCCATCGAGTCCGTGATGCCATCCAGCCATCTCATCCTCGGTCGTCCCCTCCCCTCCTGCCCCCAGTCCCTCCCAAATTACACCCCAATTAAATATATATATGCACAGACTAAGTGAGTGAAAGTCGCTCAGTCGTGTCTGACTCTTTGCAACCCCATGGACTATACAGTCCATGGAATTCTCCAGGCCAGGATACTGGAGTGGGCAGCTGTTCCCTTCTCCAGGGGGTCTTCCCAACCCAGGGATCAAACCCAGGTCCCCCGCACTGCAGGCGGACTCTTTACCAGCTGAGCTATGAGTGAAGCCCACGCATATACATGTATAGGAGGACAAATAAAACCACAAACGCAAGAGCCAGGGAAGCAAATTGAAAGTTCAACAAAGCCTCAGACTGGCTCTCCGGGAAGCTGGATACAGCGACAGACCCTGGCAGCACTCACTGATGGCAGTGGGGGTGGCGATGTGAGAAATAAAGTGGAACACCTCTCGTTCTGCAGACTTTAAGAGATGACGAAGGAAGACGAGGTCCGCCTCTCAGTCCTGCGGGAATGGATGCCACTGAGACGAGCAGAGTGACACGACCATCTCCAGAGATTCAGGGGAAACGGTGCAGATCTCTGTTTATCATGCATGATAAACAGAAGAAAACCTCCCCCAGCCAACAGGCAGTGTCCTCTGTTCGAGAGCGTGTGTTTGTGGGGACCTTACTCTGGCCTCGTTAGTGGGCTCCTGCCTGCTCCCCTCAGTGCAGGGGGGCGGGAACCAGGACAAGGTGGACGGACTGGAAAGGGAGGCGGACAGATGCTGCTGGGAGTGCGGTGCGGGAGAGCCGAGAAGATGCAAGCTGGCAACCAGGAGGGGAGCAGGAGGCTGCAGGGGCAGCGTGCAAGAGCCGCAGGGGCGTCGACACATTAGCACAAATAACTGGGAAATAAATTTTTAAACACCATTTATGTCATTCATATGTAGAATCTTAAATAACTCAAACTCACAGGAACAGAGATAGAAAGGTGACTGCCAGGAGGGAGCCCTGGGTGCTGGGGAGAGGGGGCAAGCGCTCAGCTGGCAGGTGGCGACGCCTGAGGACCAGACGTGAGACCTGGCGGCCTCAGCTGACCACAAAGCTGGCGTCACCGACAGTAAGCGTTCTCACCAAGAGACGAGAAAAAGATTAAAACCCACCATTTATTAAAGTGGCAAAGTCAACTGATAAAAACACATGTATAAAAGTATAGAAAATACATCTGATACATAGGAATTCACTTGATGAGAAAAATTGCTTAGGAAATATTGCTTAGGAAAACTAACGAATATAGAATGTAAATAAATGTCAAGATACATCAAGTGGGTAGATTCAGAGTCTCAGCATCATGAGGCTGTCAATTCTCCTTAAAATGATCGGTATATTTGACACAGTCAGTTCAGTTCAGTCGCTCAGTCATGTCCGACTCTTTGCAATCCCATGGACTACAGCACACCAGGCTTCCCCGTCCATCACCAGCTCCTGGAGTTTGCTCAAACTCATGCCCATCGAGTCCATGATGCTATCCAACCATTCATCCTCTGTCATGCCCTTCTCCTTCTGCCTTCAATCCTTCCCAGCATCAAGGTCTTTTTCAATGAGTCAGTTCTTCACATTAGGTGGCCAAAGGATTGGAGTTTCAGCTTCAACATCAGTCCTTCCAATGAACATTCAGGACTGATTTCCCTTAGGATGGACTGGCTGTATTTCCTTGCAGTGCAAGGGACTCTCAAGAGTCTTCTCCAACACCACAGTTCAAAAGCATCAATTCTTCAGCACTCAGCTTTCTTCATGGTCCAACTCTCACATCCACACATGACTACTGAAAAAACCACAGCCTTGACTAGACGGACCTTTGTCAGTAAAGTAATGTCTCTGCTTTTTAATATGCTGTCTATGTTGGTCATAACTTTTCTTCCAAGGAGTAAGCGTCTTTTAATTTTATGGCTGCAGTCACCATCTACAGTGATTTTGGAGCCCAGAAAAATAAAGTCTCTCACTGTTTCCCCATCTATCTGCCATGAAGTGATGGGACCAGATGCCATGATCTTTGTTTTCTGAATGTTGAGCTTAAGCCAACTTTTTCACTCTCCTCTTTCACTTTCATCAAGAGGCTCTTTAGTTCTTCTTCACTTTCTGCCATAAAGGTGGTGTCATCTGCACATCTGAGGTTATTGAGATTTCTCCCAGCAATCTTGATTCCAGCTTGTGTTTCTTCCAGTCCAGCGTTTCTCATGATGTACTCTGCATAGAAGTTAAATAAGCAGGGTGACAATATACAGCCTTGACGTACTCCTTTTCCTATTTGGAACCAGTCTGTTGTTCCATGTTGAGTTCTAACTGTTGCTTCTTGACCTGCATACAGATTCCTCAGGAGGCAGGTGAGGTGGTCTGGTATTCCCATCTCTTTCAGAATTTTTCACAATTTGTTGTGATCCAAGTAGTCAAAGGCTTTGGCATAGTCAATAAAGCAGAAGTAGATGTTTTTCGGGAATTCTCTTGCTTTTCCCATGATCCAGTGGGTGTTGGCCATTTGATCTCTGGTTCCTCGGCCTTTTGTTGCTGTTGCTGTTGAAGGATAACTGCTTTACAGAATTTTACTGTTTTCTGTCAAACCTCAACAGGTATCAGCCAGAGGTTTACATATATCCCCTCCCTTTTGAACCTCCCTCCCATCTGCCTCCCCATCCCACCCGTCTAGGTTGATACAGAGCTCCTGTTTGAGTTTCCTGAGCCATACAGCAAATTCCCATTGGCTGTCTGTCTTACATACAGTAATGTAAGTTTCCATGTTACTCTTTCCACACATCTCATCCTCTCCTCCCCTCTTTCCATGTCCATACGTCTATTCTCTGTGTCTGTTTCTCCATTGCTGCCCTGTAAGTAAATTTATTCAGAACCATTTTTTCTAGATTCTGTATATGTGCGTTAGAATATGGTATTTATCTTTCTCTCTCTGACTCACCTCACTCTGTAAATAGGTTCTAGGTTCACCCACCTCATCAGAACTGACTCAAATTTGTTCCTTTTCATGGCTGAGTAATATTCCATTGTGTATATTTATCCATTCATCTGTCAATGGGCATCTAGGTTGTTCCATGTTCTAGCTATTGTAAATAGTGCTGCAGTGAACAATGGGATACATGTGTCTTTTTCAACCCTGGTTTCCTCAGGGTATATGCCTAGGAGTGGGATTGCTGGGTCATATGGTGGTTTTATTCCTAGTTTTTAAAGGAATCTCCATATTGTCTTCCATAGTGGCTGTATCAATTTACATTCCCACCAACAGTGCAAGAGTGTTCCCTTTTTCTCCACACTCCTTCCAGCATTTATTGTTTGTAGACTTTTTGATGAGGACCATTCTGATCAGTGTGAGATGAAATATCTCATTGTGCTTTTGATTTGCATTTCTCTAATAATGAGCGATGTTGAGCATCTTTTCATGTGTGTGTTAGCCATCTGTATGTCTTCTTTGGAAAAATGTCTGTTTTGGTTTTTTCCCCACTGTTTGATTGGGTTGTTTGTTTTCCTGGTATTGAGTTGTATGAGCTGCTTGTATATTTTGGAAATTAATCCTTTGTGAGTTGTTTCATTTGCCATTATTTTCTCCCATTCCAAGAGTTGTCTTTTCACCTTGCTTATAGTTTCCTTTGCTGTGTTAAAGATTTTAAGTTTAATCAAGTCCCACTTGTTTACTTTTGGATTTATTTCCGTTGTTCTAGGAGGTGGATCATAGAGGATCTTGCTTTGATTTATATCGAATGTTCTGCCTATGTTTTCCTCTAAGAGTTTTATAGTTTCTGGTCTTACATTTAGGTCCTTAATCCATTTTGAGTTTAGCTATGTGTACAGTGTTAGGAAGTGTCCTAATTTCATTCTTTTACTTGTAGCTGTCCAGTTTTCCCAGCACCGTTTAATGAAGAGGCTGTTTTTGCCCCATTGTATATTCTTGCTTCCTTTGTCAAGAATAAGGTACCCATAGGTGCATGGGTTTATTTCTGGGCTTTCTATCTTGTTCCATTGGTTTATATTTCTGTTTCTGTGCCAGTACCATACTGTCTCGATGATTGTAGCTTTGTAGTATAACCTGAAGTCAGGAAGCTTGATTCCTCCAGCCCATTCTTCTTTCTCAAGACTGCTTTGGCTATTTGTGGTCTTTTGTGTTTCCATATGAATTGTGGAATTTTTAGTTCCAGTTCTGTGAAAAATGCCATTGGTAATTTGATAGGGATTGCATTGAATCTGTGGATTGCATTTGGTAGTATAGTCATTTTCACAATATTGATTCTTCCTACCCAGGAACATGGAATACCTTTCCATCTGCTTATATCATCTTTGATGTCTTTCATTAGTGTCTCATAATTTTCTGAGTACAGTTCTTTTGTCTCCTTAGGTAAGTCTGTTCCTAGATATTTAATTCTTTTTGTTGCAATGGTGAATGGGATTGATTCCTTAATTGCTCTTTCTGACTTTTCATTGTTAGAGATGCAACTAATTTCTGTGTATTGATTTTGTATCCTGCAACCTTGTTAAATTCACTGATTAGCTCTAGTAATTTTCTGATACTATCTTTAGGGTTTTCTATGTAGAGTATCATGCCATCTGCAAACAGTGAGCTTTACTTCTTTTCCAGTTTGGATTCCTTTTATTTCTTTCTCTTCTCTAATTGCTGTAGCTAGGACTTCCAGAACTATGTTGAATAATAGTGGAGAAAGTGGACACCCCTGTCTTGTTCCTGATCTTAGGGGGATGCTTTCAGTTTCTCACCATTGAGAGTAATGTTTGCTGTGGGCTTATCATAGATGGCCTTTACTGAGTGACTGAACTGAACTGAACTGATTGTGGAGGTAGGTTTCTTCTATGCCCATTTTTGAAGAGTTTTAATCATAAATGGGTGTTGAATTTTGTCAAAGGCTTTTTCTGCATCTATTGAGATAATTATATGGTTTTTATCTTTCAATTTGTTAATATGGTGTATCACATTGATTGATTTGTGTATATTGAGGAATCCTTGCGTCCCTGGAATAAACCCAATTTGATCATGCTGTATGAGCTTTTTGATGTGTTGCTGAATTCTGTGTGCTAAAGTTTTGTTGAGGATTTTGGCATCTATGTCCATCAGTGATATTGGCCTGCAGTTTCTTGTTTATGTGTTGTCTCTCTCTGGTTTTGGTATCAGGGTGATGGTGGCCTCGTAGAATGAGTTTGGAAGTGTTCCTTCCTCTGCAATTTTTTGAAAGAGTTTCAGAAGGATAGGCATTAGCTCTTCTCTAAATGTTTGATAGAATTCTCCTGTGAAGCCATCTGGTTTTGTTTTTTGGGAGACTTTTGATCACAGCTTCAATTTCAGTGCTTGTAACTTGGTTGTTCATAATTTCCATTTCTTCCTGGTTCAGTCTTGGAAGACTGAACTTATCTAAGAATCTGTCCATTTCTTCCAGGTTATCCAATTTATTGCTACATAGTTGTTCATAAAAGTCTCTTATAATCCTTTGTATTTCTGCACTGTCTGCTGTAACCTCTCCTTTTTCATTTCTAATTTTGTTGATTTGATTCTTCTCTCTTTTTTTCTTGATGAGTCTGGCTAAGGGTTTGTCAATTCTGCTTATCTTCTCAAAGAACCAGCTTTTAGTTTTATTAATCTTTACTACTGTTTCTTTCATTTCTTTTCCATGTATTTCTGCTTGGATCTTTGTGATTTCCTTCCTTCTACTAATTTTGTGATTATCTTGTTCTTTTTCCCGTTGTGCTAGGTGTAAAGTTAGTCTGTCTGTTTGGTGTTTTTCTCGTTTCGTGGGTAAGACTGTGTTTTTCTCGTTTCTTAGGTAGGACTGTGTTTTTCTCGTTTCTTGGGTAGGACTGTGCTTTTCTCATTTCTTGGGTAGGATTGTATTGCTATAAACTTCCCTCTTAGGACTGCTTTTGCTGCCTCCCATGGGTTTTGAGTTGTCATGTTTTCATGGTCATTTGTTTCTATAAATTTTTTAATTTCCCTTTTGACTTCTTCAGTAACCCATTGGTTATTTAGAAACATGTTGTTTAATCTCCATGTGTTTGTGTTTCTTAGTATTTTTCTTATAATCGATATCTAGTCTCAGAGCCTTGTGGTCAGAGAAGATGCCTGATATGATTTCAATTTTCTCAAATTTCCTGAGGTTTGTTTGTGACCCAAGATGTGGTCTATCCTGGAGAATGTTCCATGTGCCCTTGAGAAGAAGGTGTATTCTTCTACATTTGGATGGCATGTCCTGAAGATATTGATGAGATCCATCTCGTCTAGTGTATCATTTAAGACTTGTGTCCCCTTGTTAATTTTCTGCTTTGATGATCTGTCCACTGGTGTGGGTGGGGTGTTAACATCTCCTGCAGTTACTGTGTTCCTGTCAAGCTCCCCTTCTATGTCTGCTGGTGTCTGTTTTATGTATTGAGGTGCTCCTCTGTTGGGTGCATAGATATTTACAATTGTTATGTCTTCCTCTTGGATTGATCCCTTGATCATTATGTAGTGTCCTTCCTTATCTCTTGCAATCTTCTTTATTTTAAGGTCTATTTTGTCTGCTATGAGGATTGCTGCTCCAGCTTTCTTTCGCTTCCTATCTGCATGGAATGTATTTTACATCCTCTCACTTTCAGTCTATATGTGTCTTGAGGTCTGAAGTGGGTTTCTTGTAGACAGCATATGTATGGGTCTTGTTTTTGTATCCATTCAGCCAGTCTGTGTCTTTTGGTTTCAGCATTTAATCCATTTACATTTAAAGTAATTATTGATATGTATGTTCCTATTGCCATTTTCTTAATTGTTTGGGGTTGATTTTGTACATCTTTTTTCTTCTCTTGTATTTCTTGACTATATAAGTCCATTTAACATTTGTTGTAAAGCTGGTTTGGTGGTGCTGAATTCTCTTAACTTTTGCTTGTGTGAAAAGCTTTTTATTTTTCCATCATTTTGAATGAGATCCTTGCCAGGTACAGTAATCTTGGTTGTAGATTTTTCCCTTTCAGTACTTTAAATATATCCTGCCATTCCCTGCTGGCCTGCAGAGTTTCTGCTGAAAGAGCAGCTGTTAAGCCTATGGAGTTTCCCTTGAATGTTAGTTGTTGCTTCTCCCTTGCTGCTTTTAATTTTCTTTCTTTGTGTTTAGTCTTTGTTAGTTTGATTAGTATGTGTCTTGGCATGTTTCTCTATATGGGACTGTTTGTGCCTCTTGGACTTGACTATTTCCTTTTCCGTGTTGGGGAAATTTTCAACTATAATCTCTTCAAAAATTTTCTCATACCCTTTCTTTTTCTCTTCTTCTTCTGGGACCCCGATAATTCGAATGTTGGTGTGTTTGATATGGTCCCAGAGGTCTCTGAGACTACCTTCAGTTCTTTTCATTCTTTTTACTTTATTCTGCTCTTCAGAAATTATTTCCACCATTTTGTTTTCCAGCTCGCTGATTTGTTCTTCTGCTTCAGATATTCTGCTATTGATTCCTTCTAGAGTATTTTTAGTCTCAGTAACTGTGCTGTTTGTCTCTGCATGTTTATTCTTTAATTCTTCTAGGTCTTTGTTAATTGATTCTTGCATTTTTTCCATTTTGCTTTCAAGGTTTTTGATCATCTTTACTGTCGGTATTCTGAACTCTTTTTCAGGTGGTTTGTCTATTTCCTCTTCATTTATTTGGACTCCTGTGTTTCCAGTTTGTTCCTTCATTTGTGTAGTATTTCTCTGCCTTTCCATTTTTTTTTTTTTAACTATTGTGTTTGAGGTCTCCTTTTCCCAGGCTTCAAGGTTGAATTCTTTCTTCCTTTTGGTTTCTGCCCTTCTGAGGTTGGTCCAGTGGTTTGTGTGAGCTTCTTATAGGGTGAGATTGGTGCTGAGTTTTTGCTTGTTTGTTTTTCCTCTGATGGGCAAGCTGAGTGAGGTGGTAATCCTGTCTGCTGATGATTGGATTTCTATTTTTGTTTTGTTTGTTGTTTAGATGAGGCATCCTGCACAGGGTGCTACTGGTGGTTGGGTGATGCTGGGTCTTGTGTTCAAGCGGTTTCCTTTGTGTGAGGAAAGGAAACTATTTGATACTCCCTAGGGAGTATTTGATCTCACTATTTGATACTCCCTAGGGTCAGTTCTCTGTCTGTCTAGGGTCCTGGAGTCAGTGCTCCCACTCCAGAGGCTCCGGGCTTGATCTCTGGTCAGAAACAAAGATTCCACAAGTGGTTTGTATGGCATTAAGTGAGATTAAAACAAGTATCCAAAAACAAGAAACCAAAGATGAGCCCCAGACAAATAGCAGTTACAAAGTCAGGCAGATAATAATTAAAATAATGGAATATACACATATACACCCATGAGCAACATCAAAACAGTCCAACAAAAATAAAGTACAATAGGTTGACCCAGCAAACAAAGGAAATCAAAAAGTATATTTACCAGTTAAGACCAAAACTAACTAAAGCACAAACTGGAAAACAAAACTAAAGCAAGGTGCCAAGTGGGGAATAAAGCAATGAAAATAAAACTAACAAATATGTTGAGACTAAAGGAAAGAAAGAAAAGAAAGGATATGCAAATTTAAATAGAGGTACATGAAGAAGATTTATATATATAAAAGATTAACTGCAAGGGGAAAAGAACAGTAGGAAAGGCAAACAAAGGAATAAACATAGAAAAAATAATAACAGGTTTAAAAAATTTAAATTTAAAAAAAGAGAAAAGGAAAAAAAAAAACTAAACAACTCCCCAGAACTGCAAAAGTCCAATATAGAGGCAGAGGTTTATAACAACAATAAAAAATGTGACTGAGGAAAAAAAAAGAAAAAAAAAAAGCTCAAAAGCTTAGATTTCATAGTGCCAACAGAATTGAAAACTACAACAGAGATGGGGGAAAGAGAAAAAAAATCCAAAAGAACCTACAGAACAAGTCAAAGCATAAGAATAATAAATGTTTTTCCTGAGTCACTGCTGTCAGAGTCCTTTCCCTTGCTGGGAGCCACAGTCCACCTCACCTCCCTAGGATACCCTCTAACACCATGCTGATCCCTGGACCTGCTACGGGGGCAGCTCAGATTCTAATCTGTTCCTATTCCTCTGTGTTCTTGCTTCCAATGTTCACAGGCATCAGAACTAGTGCTTTTTCTTTTGTGGGAGCTCTCAATGACCTTTTTTATATTCCACAGACACAGAGTCTGCCTAGCTGATCGTGTGGATTTAATCTGCAGCTTATACAGCTGGTGGAAAGGTTTTGGTCTTATTCCTTAGCCACACTGCCCCTGGGTTTCAACTGTGGTTTTATTTCCACCTCTGCATGTGGGTCCTCCACTGGGGTTTGCTCCTGAGGCTGCCCTGGAGGATTTGGGTTTGCCCCTGTGAGGGCCAGGTGCGGAGGTGGTGCAGCTGCTTGGGGCACAGGGGCTCTGGCGGCACCAGGTCCTCGGGAGGGTTGGCGGCTAGGGCAGCAGGAAATACAGTGCTCTAGAAGGGGACGGCCACCAGTGTTGGCCAATACGCTCCAGTATTCTTGCCTGGAGAACCCCGTCCTTGACAGAAAAGTCTGGGAGGCCACAGTCTATAAAAGAGTTTGCAAAGAGTGTGCCATCCAGGGTATGTGCGGCTGCGGCAAGGACTGTCTGATTCACGTTCCATTTAGGCTGCCACAGATCAGCTGTTTCCCTCTCAGCCTTAAAAGCTTCTCCTCTGACTCAGACAATGTCATGAACCTCCATCCATAGTTCATCAGGCACTCTGTCTATCAGATCAGTCCCTTAAATCTATTTCTCACTTCCACTGTATAGTCATAAGGGATTTGATTTAGGTCGTACCTGAATGGTCTAGTGATTTTCTCCACTTTCTTCAATTTCAGTCTGAATTTGGCAATAAGGAGTTCATGATCTGAGCCACAGTCAGCTCCCGGTCTGGTTTTTGCTGACTGTTTAGAGCTTCTCCATCTTTGGCTGCAAAAAATATAATCAATCTGATTTCGGTGTCAACCATCTGGTGATGTCCATGTGTAGAGTTTTCTCGTGTTGTTGGAAGAGGGTGTTTGCTATGACTGGTGTATTCTCTTGGCAAAACTCTATTAGCCTTTGCCCTGCTTTATTCCGTATTCCAAGGCTAAATTTGCCTGTTACTCCAGGTGTTTCTTGACTCCCTACTTTGCTTCCCAGTCTCCTATAATGAAAAGGACATCTTTTTTGGGTGTTAGTTCTAGAAGGTCTTGCAGGTCTTCACAGAACTGTTCAACTTCAGCTTCTTCAGCATTACTGGTCGGGCATGGACTTGGATAACTGTGATATTGAATGGTTTGCCTTGGAAACGAACAGAGATCATTCTGTCATTTTTGAGAACGCATCCAAGTACTGCATTTTGGACTCTTCTGTTGACTATGAGGGCTACTCCATTTCTTCTAAGGGATTCTTGCCCACAGTAGTAGATATAATGGTCATTTGAGTGAAAATCACCCATTCCGGTCCATTTTAGTTCACTGATTCCTAAAATGTTGATGTTTAGTCTTGCCATCTCCTGTTTGACCACTTCCAATTTGCCTTGATTCATGGACCTGATATTCCTGGTTCCTACGCAATATTGCTCTTTACAGCATCGGATCTTGCTTCCTTCACCAGTCACATCCAAAGCTGGGCATTGTTTTTGCTTTGGCTCCATGCCTTCATTCTTTCTGGAGTTATTTCTCCACTGATCTCCAGTCGCATATTGGGCTCCTACTGACCTGGGGAGTTCCTCTTTCAGTGTCCTATCTTTTTGCCTTTTCATGCTGTTCATTGACGGAGTAGAAGGACGTGTGCTCATCTTCTCTTGTGAGAACTCCAAAATTACAACTCGCTGCTGAACAGTCATCAACAAGAGATCCCACCAAAAAAAGATGCCCCATATCCAAGGGCAAAGAAGAAGCCCCAGCAAGATGGTAAGAGGGGCAAAATCACATTTAGAATCAAACCCCATACCCGCCAGAGATGCTTGGAGGGCTCAAACGAAAACCTTGTGTACACCAGGACCCAGAGAGCTCACAGAGACTGAACCAGACCTGCCTCTGAGTGTTCGAGTGTCTCCTGCAGAGGTACGGGTCAGCAGTGCCCTGCCGCAGGTGTCGGGGCTCTGGGTGCAGCAGCCCTGGGTCACACAGCCTGAGGCACGAGCCCTCTTGGAGGATGTCGCCAATAACTCCACCAAAGGGCCGCCGAGAGGACAACCCACAAACTGCAGAACAGTTATACCAAATAAATTCTCACACTGTTAAGAAAGTTCTAGGACCCACAGCAGATTTCCCAACCTGGGATCTGGCAAAGGGACTGAGAACATCCAGGGGATTTGACTTTGAGGGCAATGGGATTTGATTACAGAGCTTGTACAGGACTGCGGACACAGACTCTTGGAGGGCACACACAGAACCTGGTACACACCAGGACCCAGGAGAAAGGGGCAGCAGCCCCCCAAGAGCCTGACCCAGGCTTGCCCGCGAGGGTCCAGGCGTCTCTGGGGAGGCGTCGGTCGGCGCTGGCCTGCTGCAGGGTCAGGGGCGCTGACTGCGGCAGTGCCTGCATGGGACCTTTTGCAGGAGGTGGACATTATCTTCATTACCTCCATGATAGTTTGGTCTCAGGTCAAACAACAGGGAACACGGTCCCGCCCAGCAACAGAAAACTGGATTAAAGATTCACTGAGCATGGCTCCATAGCAAGGAGAGATAAGAAAGCCTTCCCCAGTGATCAATGCAAAGAAATTTGGAAACACAGAGGAAAACACAGAATGGGAAAGACTAGCGATGTCAAGAAAATTAGAGATACCAAGGGAACATTTCATGCAAAGATGGGCACAATAAAGGACAGAAACAGTAGGGACCTAACAGAAGCAGAAGATATTAAGAAGAGTTGGCAAGAATACACAGAACTGTACAAAAAAGAGCTTCATGACCCAGATAATCACGATGGTGTGATCACTCACCTAGAGCCAGACATCCTGCAGCCTGAAGTCAAGTGGGCCTTACGAAGCATCACTATGAACAAAGCTAGTGGAGGTGGTGGAATTCCAGCTGAGCTGTTTCAAATCTTTAAAGATGATGCTGTGAAAGTGCTGCACTCAATATGCCAGCAAATTTGGAAAACTCAGCAGTGGCCACAGGACGGGAAAAGGTCAGTGTTCATTCCAATCCCAAAGAAAGGCAATGCTAAAGAATGCTCAAACTACTGCACAACCACACTCATCTCACACTATAGCAAAGTAATGCTCAAAATTCTGCAAGCCAGGCTTCAACAGTACACGAACCAAGAATTTCCATATGTTCAAGCTGGATTTAGAAAGGCAGAGGAACCAGAGATCAAATTGCCAACATCTGTTGGATCACAGAAAAAGTAAGAGAGTTCCAGAAAAACATATACTTCTGCTTTATTGACTATGCCAAAGCCTTTGACTGTGTGGATCACAACAAACTATGGAAAATTATTGGAGGTGGGAATACCAGACCACCTCACCTGCCTCCTGAGAAATCTGTATTCAGGTCAAGAAGCAACAGTTAGAAAGGGACATGGAATAACAGACTGGTTCCAAATTGGGAAAGGAATACATCAAGGCTGTATATTGTCACCTTGCTTATTTAACTTATATGCAGAGTACATCATGAGAAACGCTGGACTGGAAGAAACACAAGCTGGAATCAAGATTAGTGGGAGAAATATCAATAACCTCAGATACACAGATGACACCACCCTTTATGGCACAAAGTGAAGAAGAACTAAAGATCCTCTTGGTGAAAGTGAAAGAAGAGAATGAGGAAGTTGGCTTAAAGCTCAACATTCAAAAAATGAAGATCATAGCATCTGGCCCCATCACTTCATGGCAAATAGATGGGGAAACAATGGAAACACTGACAAATTTTATTTTGGGGGGCTCCAAAATCACTGCAGATGGTGACTGCAGCCATGAAATTAAAAGACACTTGCTCCTTGGAAGAAAAGTTATGACCAACCTTGACAGCATATTAAAAAGCAGAAGAATTACTTTACAGACAAAGGTCTGTATAGTCAAAGCTATGGTTTTTCCAGTGGTCATGTACAGATGTGACAGTTGGACTATAAAGAAAGCTGAGCGCCAAAGAATTGATGCTTTTGAACTGTGGTGTTGGAGAAGACTCTTGAGAGTCCCTTGGTCTGCAAGGAGATCCAACCAGTCCATCCTAAAGGAAATCAGTCCTGAATTCATTGGAAGGACTGATGCTGAAGCTGAAACTCCAATAGTTTGGCCACCTGATATGAAGAACTGACTCAATGGAAAAAACTCTGATGCTGGGAAAGATTGAAGGCAGGAGAAGGGGACAACAGAGGTGAGATGGTTGCATGGCATCACTGACTCGATGGGCTTAAGTTTGAGCAAGCTCCGGGAGTTGGTGATGGAGAGGGAAGCCTGGTGTGCTGCAGTCCATGGGGTTGCAGAGTCAGACACGACTGGGCAACTGAACTGAAGTGAACTGAGCATGGTCCCGCCCATGAGAACAAGACCTAGTTTCCCCCTCAGACAGTGCCTCCCATCAGGAAGCTTCCATAAGCCTCTTATCCTCATCCATCAGAGGGCAGACAAAAGGAAAACTACAATCACAGAAAACTAACCAAACTGATCACATGGACCACTTCTGCTGCTGCTGCTGCTAAGTCGCTTCAGTTGTGTCCGATTCTGTGCGACCCCATAGACGGCAGCCCACCAAGTTCCTCTGTCCCTGGCATTCTCCAGGCAAGAATACTGGAGTGGGTTGCCATTTCCTTCTCCAATGCATTAAAAGTGAAAAGTGAAAGTGAAGTCCCTCAGTCGTGTCCGACTCTGTGCGACCCCATGGACTGCAGCCCACCAGGCTCCTCCGTCCATGGGAGTTTCCAGGCAAGAGCACTGGAGTGGGGTGCCATCGCCTTCTCCGTACATGGACCACAGCCTTGTCTAAATCAATGAAAGCATGAGCAATGCCGTGTGGGGCCACCCAAGACAAAGAGGCCATGGTGGAGAGTTCTGACAGAATGTGGTCCACTGGAGAACGGAATGGCAAACCACTTCACTATTCTTGCCTTGAGAACCCCGTGAACAGTATGAAAAGGCAAAAAAAAAAAAAAAAAAAGATTTGTCACGACCACAGTCAAGTTCCCTCCAGGCTGTCTCTGTAGTAATCTGCAAACTGATTCTAAAATGTAAAAGCAAATTCAGAAGACAGAATAGTCCGGGAGATCCTGGGCAGGAAACAGCATCAGAGAATTTAGCTACTGCTTTTCAAAACTTATTTCAAAGCTGCACTGATTAAGACTCAAGTGTGGGACTTCTCTAGTGGTAGAGTGGATAAGAATCCAGCTGCCAGTGCAGGGGAATGGGTTTGATCCCTGGTCTGGGAAGATCCCACACGCTGCGGAGTAACCCGCCTGTGCACCACACCTCCTGAAGCCTGCATTTCTAGAGCCCGTGTTCCGTAAGGAGAAGCCGCTGCAATGAGAAGCCCAGGTACCCTCCAAGGCCAGAGAGGCCGGCACAGGCAAGCATGTTCTGGGGGGTCCACGCGTGGCTGGGCAGCCGAGGCTGATGGAAGTCAGAGAGCGGTCATCCCACGACGGGAGGACACAGCGGGAAGGGGCACAGGAAACCTTCCAGAGAGAACTGTCCCTGCTCTCCATGTTCCTGCTCTGTGGCATTAAAACCATCAAGCAGCCAGGAAAGAAATGTGATGAAAGGTGTGCCAGACTGCTGCCCTGAGAAGCCACCAAACCCGGCCCAGAGGAAATCAAAGGCAGCCTCAGATGCAGTAGACCTGATTTTGACTTGAAAGACTCAGTGTAAGAAAGACATCAGTTCTCCCCTCTGCAGATTCAAGGCAACCCCAGTCAAAATCCTGGCAGCTTCCCCGTCCCCCCAGCCTTCCTTGGCCTTCTCAGGTGGTTCAACGGTAAAGGGTCCGCCTTCAGGGCAGGGGACACGGGTTCAATTCCTGGGTCTGGAAGATCCCCTGGAGGAGGAAAAGGCTACCCACTCCAGTATTCTTGCCTGGAAAATTCCATGGACAGAAAAGCCTGGCAGGCTACAGACCATGCGGTCACAGTCATCCGTAACCAGGTGACTGAGCACTCCTCCCTTCTCTGTGTCTCTGTTTTGTTACTCCTGTGATGGATGGGCTGACCCTAACACACACATGGAAACGCGAGGGCCGAGAGGGCCACTGTGCAGAGGTATGTCCCCTGCTGCTGGCCGGGCCTAGCCCGCGACCTGCTGCCATCGACGGACCAGGGGTGGAGGCTGACCACGCTGGTCCGGCTGCCTGGCTGTCGTGAGACAAACGCCCCAGGCAGCCATCGATGTGGGATGAGCATCCTGCAGCTCTGGCGGGAGCCCAGCTGGTAGCTGGAAGCAGGCGCAGCTTGGCCACCTGCCGGACTCCGCCGCAGAGGCGTGGCCCCGATGATTCGCTTCACGCGAGCTCCCCCACGCGCCGTCCCAGCAGCACAGACCTGCCCGGACACACGCGGAGGTCCTCTCAACAGCACCTCATGGGTGCTGTGGGCTTGAGAACCAGCTGGGGGAGGCCGGGGCGCTGCAGGAGGTTGACCCCCTCCCCTCCCAGCGGCACTGACATCGAGGCAAATGCCAGCCACAGTGACACTGCTCGCGGTGGCACCGGGGCCAGGGGGCCACGTGTGC
>SJXQ01012592.1:46343-64126 GCA_006408695.1 Aepyceros melampus
CCTCGGTCTTTTGTGCCTTCCCACGTTTCCTTCGAAGTGCGTCTGGCCGTGCAAGGCCCTGAGCAGCCTTCACCAGGGCCGCGTCCCAGGTGAGGCGGCATCTCCTTCTAGGCTTCTTACTGCTTCCTGAAAAAGCAGTGAGTGCGCCAAGTTCTCCGTTCCCAGGCGTGGTGCAGGCCCCGTGTGCGCCAGCCTCCTGGCCACGCTGTCACCCTGCAGGACTGCCCCAGACAGGCTGGAGTCGCGCCACCAGGAGTGCTGAGCCTTCGTCTCTGACCCAGGAGTCACGCGTCTTCTGCCAGCATCCAAGCAACAGCTGTGCTCGTGGGGAGGGGAACGCGAATCCCGGACTGGAAGGCTTGTCTCTGGCTCTCAAGTGTCCAGGTGAAGAAGGGTGGTGTGGAATCCCGAGATATGGACTCGGAGCCTGGCTCTGTGACTGGGGAGACTGTTGGAGGGAGCCGTGGCGCCTGTGTGCTGTTTGCAGAAGGAGGGTGAATGGCCAGAAGGTGGCCTGCGGTGTATTTGACCACGTCCACCCCGCTCCTCCTCTCCCTCTGAGGAGTACCCTTCCTCACTCACTGAGCAGATGCGGCCTGACTCGCCCTCTCAAGCGTATACCATCTGCCTTGTGAAGACGACACCCAGGGGAGCCCCTCGCCCAGGAGGGGAGACAGGTGGGGTGGATCAGAGCTCACTGAGCAGCCTGGAGCCTGGCTCAGCCTCCCTGGTGGAGCCCAGCACCCCTCCAGCGGACCTGAGATGTGTGAGAAACAGGTGCTTGCTGAAGAAACACCACTGAGGCTGGGGAGGAGGCGTCCCTGTTCTGCAACATCACTGCTGCAGAGACCTGAGCTAATAAAGACAGGAAAACAGACAGCTGGGACAGAGCAGACTCCGAAGCCAGAGCAACACAGGCAGCCACCTGTCTCACAGAGGCGGCGCAGCACAGCGCGACGGACGCAGCGCTCACGCAGCGTCAGCTGGAAGTCCACATGAAACCTGAGCGTCTTGATTCCTACGGACGTCACACAGAAACAGTTCCAGGTGGAATACACCTCCAAATGTGAAAGGTGAAACCATACGACTTGACGATGAAAACAGAAGTGACTATTTTTTATGATTTTGAGGTAGGCAAAGATTTCACAAACAGAAAACATAATTGCTAATCATAAAGACAATATATTGGAATATACTGCAGTTAATAGTTTATGTGCATGAAAAGATACTATTAAGAGAGTGAAAGGCAAATCACAGAAAGAGAAAAGACATCTTTAATATATATACCAACATATATACCCATCAAAGGACTTGTATCCAGAGTATATAAAGAACTCCTACAAGTCAGTAGGAATAGGTTACAGAAAAATCTGTCAAATCAAATACAAAAAGATCCTTTTCAAGAGTATGTTGAGCTGCACTGTCAATATTAAAAGGTGCTATACTTTGTTTCTTGACTATGCAGGCAGTTTGCAAGATCTTATTTCCCTGCTGCTGCTACTGCTGCTAAGTCGCTTCAGTGGTGTCCGACTCTGTGCAACCCCAGAGACGACAGCCCACCAGGCTCCCTCATCCCTGGGATTCTCCAGGCAAGAATACTGGAGTTGGTTGCCATTTCCTTCTCCAGTGCATGAAAGTGAAAAGTGAAAGTGAAGTTGCTCAGTTGTATCCGACTCCTTGCAACCCCATGGACTGCAGCCCACCAGGCTCCTCCGTCCGTGGGATTTTCCAGGCAAGAGTGCTGGAGTGGGGTGTCACAGGGATCAAACCTGGGCCCACAGCAGTGAAAGTGCCAAATCTTAGAATGGCTAAAATTAAAGGACAGAGAATATCTACTTGGAAGAGTGTGGAGTAACTGGAAGACTCATACATTCCTGGGAAATTCCTTGGGAGTGCCAACCAAAGTTGAATGCCTGACCCAGCAATTCCATTTCTACAGAAAGATGAATATGTGTTCATCAAATTCAGGACTGTTCACAATAGCACTATTTGTAATAGTCTGAACTAGAAAAAATGTAAATAAACTGTAATTGAGAACCAATTTTACTAAATGAAAAAAGCAAAACCAGTGCTATATGTCAAACTCAACATCAGACCAGATTAGGGTCATTCCTGGAATGCAAGGTTAGTTTAACATTAAAAAATTGATTGATGTTAGGTGCTACAGGCAACTTCTTAGAAAAAGGAAAACCTGTTGATGTTATTTACCATTTTAATTCTAATAAGAAGAAAAATTATAACCTCATAGATGCAAAAAATTGAGAAAATTCATTACACAGTAACAATAAACATTATTCATAAAGATTAGAAATAAACTACTTTAACATGCTAGAGTATGTATACATTTGTATCTATGTATCATATCTATAGCTTTGTTAAGACTTACAGAAAATGTCATTATAAATGAGAAAATGTTAGAAACATTCCCATTAAAATCAAGAATTCAACAATGGTGCTAAATATTATGTAGGAAGTCCTAGACGTACAACAAGACAAGATATTAAGGGCAAAAAGATTGAGGTAGGAGACATTAATACAAAGCTATTCCAATCCCAAAGAAAGGCAATGCCAAAGAATGCTAAAACTACCACACAACTGCACTCATCTCACATGCTAGTAAAGTAATGCTCAAAATTCTCCAAGCCAGGCTTCAGCAATACATGAACTGTGAACTCCATGATGTTCAAGCTGGTTTTAGAAAAGGCAGAGGAACCAGAGATCATATTGCCTACATCTGCTGGATCATCGAAAAAGCACGAGAGTTCCAGAAAAACATCTGTTTCTGCTTTATTGACTATGCCAAAGCCTTTGACTGTGTGGATCACAATAAACTGTGGAAAGTTCTGAAAGAGATGGGAATGCCAGACCACCTGACCTGCCTCTTGAGAAACCTGTATGCAGGTCAGGAAGCAACAGTTAGAACTGGACATGGAACAACATGGTTCCAAATAAGAAAAGGAGTACATCAAGGCTGTATATTGTCAGCCTGCTTGTTTAACTTCTATGCAGAGTACATCATGAGAAATGCTGGGCTGGAGGAAGCACAAGCTGGAATCAAGATTGCTGGGGAAATATCAATAACCTTAGATATGCAGATGACACCACCCTTATGGCAGAGAGTGAAGAAGAACTAAAGAGCCTTTTGATGAAAGTGAAAGAAGAGAGTGAAAAGTTGGCTTAAAGCTCAACATTCAGAAAACTGATCTGGTCCCATCACTTCATGGCAAATAGATGGGGAAACAGTGGAAACAATGGATGACTTTATTTTGGGGGGCTCCAACATCACTGTAGATGGTGATTGCAGCCATGAAATTAAAAGACGCTTACTCCTTGGAAGAAAAGTTATGATCAACCTAGACAGCATATTAAAAAGCAGAGACATTATTTTGCCAACAAAGGTCCGTCTAGTCAAGGCTATGGTTTTTCCAGTGGTCATGTATGGATGTGAGAGTTGTACTATAAAGAAAGCTGAGCACCAAAGAATTGATGCTTTTGAACTGTGGTGTTGCAGAAGACTCTTCGGAGTCTGTTGCACTGCAAGGAGATCCAACCAGTCCATCCTAAAGGAGATCAGTCCTGGGTGTTCATTGGAAGGACTGATGCTGAAGCTGAAGCTCCAATACTTTGGCCACCTCATGCAAAGAGCTGACTCATTTGAAAAGACCCTGATGCTGGGAAAGATTGAGGGCAGGAGGAGAAGGGGACGACAGAGGATGAGATGGTTGGATGGCATCACCGACTCGATGGACATGGGTTTGGGTGGACTCTCGGAGTTAGCAATGGACAGGGAGGCCTGGTGTGCTGCGATTCATGGGGTCGCAAAGAGTCGGACACGACCGAGCGACTGAACTGAACTTGCATATGATGTAATTACTTATGTAGAACAATTATACATAGAAACTCAAAAG
Source organism: Aepyceros melampus (assembly GCA_006408695.1). Lineage (NCBI taxonomy): Eukaryota > Metazoa > Chordata > Mammalia > Artiodactyla > Bovidae > Aepyceros > Aepyceros melampus. Next base: position 50,252 of record SJXQ01012592.1, read on the forward strand.
AAGAAACACGCAAATTTTCAGAAATAACAGCAGAATTCAGAAATGTGCAGGTAGAAAATTAAATACAGAAATCAATTTCATTCTATACACCAGCAACAAACAATGAGAAAATTTATACAGACAGATGACACTATGTGCAGTAATATCTGAATATCAAGTAACAAAAACTCTAATGAAAGAGGATACAATCTCTGATGTGGAAATTCTAAAATTTAAAGAAGATCTAGGGACTTCACTAGTGGTCCAGTGGCTCAGACTCCAAGCTCGCAATGCAGGGGGCCCAGTCCAGTCTCTGGTCAGGGAACTAGACGTCACATGCCACAGCTGAAAAATCCTGTGTGCTTCAACTGAGACCCAGCACAGCCAAATAAATGAATGAAGAGAAATAAATGTTAAAAAATAAAAAAATAAAGATCTAAGTCAATGGAGAGACATGTTCTGTTCATGAACAGAAGACGTGATTTCATTAATTTATCCATTTCCCCCAAATTGATCTATGAATTCAATGCAAATCCAACAAAAATCTCAACAGGATTTTTGTTGGACTTGAAAAAACAATTCAGTTCAGTTCAGTCGCTCAGTCGTGTCCAACTCTTTGCGACCCCATGAATCGCAGCACGCCAGGCCTCCCTGTCCATCACCAACTCCCGGAGTTCACTCAGACTCACGTCCATCGAGTCCATGATGCCATCCAGCCATCTCATCCTTGGTTGTCTCCTTCTCCTCCTGCCCCCAATCCCTCCCAGCATCAGGGTCTTTTCCAATGAGTCAACTCTTCGCATGAGGTGGCCAAAGTACTGGAGCTTCAGCTTTAGCATCATTCCTTCCAAAGAAATCCCAGGGCTGATCTCCTTCAGAATGGACTGGTTCGATCTCCTTGCAGTCCAAAGGACTCTCAAGAGTCTTCTCCAACACCACAGTTCAAAAGCATCAATTCTTCAGCCCTCAGCCTTCTTCACAGTCCAACTCTCACATCCATACATGACCACTGGAAAAACCATAGCCTTGACTAGATGGACCTTAGTCGGCAAAGTATTCAGAATGGACTGGTTGGATCTCCTTGCAGTCCAAGGGACTCTCAAGAGTCTTCTCCAACACCACAGTTCAAAAGCATCAATTCTTCTGCGCTCAGCCTTCTTCACAGTCCAACTCTCACATCCATACATGACCACAGGAAAAACCATAGCCTTGACTAGATGGACCTTAGTCGGCAAAGTAATGTCTCTGCTTTTGAATATACTATCTAGGTTGGTCATAACTTTTCTTCCAAGGAGTAAGCGTCTTTTAATTTCATGGCTGCAATCACCATCTGCAGTGATTTTGGAGCCCCAAAAAATAAAGTCTGACACTGTTTCTACTGTTTCCCCATCTATTTCCCATGAAGTGATGGGACCAGATGCCATGATCTTCATTTTCTGAATGTTGAGCTTTAAGTCAACTTTTTCTCTCTCCTCTTTCACTTTCATCAAGAGGCTTTTTAGCTCCTCTTCACTCTCTTCCATAAGGGTGGTGTCATCTGCATAGCTGAGGTTATTGATATTTCTCCGGGCAATCTTGATTCCAGCTTGTGTTTCTTCCAGTCCAGCGTTTCTCATGATGTACTCTGCATAGAAGTTAAAGAAGCAGGGTGATAATATACAGCCTTGACGTACTCCTTTTCCTATTTGGAACCAATCTGTTGTTCCATGTCCAGTTCTAACTGTTGCTTCCTGACCTGTATACAGGTTTCTCAAGAGGCAGGTCAGATGGTCTGGTATTCCCATATCTTGAAGAATCGTCCACAGTTTATTGTGATCCACACAGTCAAAGGCTTTGGCATAGTCAATACAGAAGAAATAGATGTTTTTCTGGAACTCTCTTGCTTTATCGATGATCCAGCGGATGCTGGCAATTTGATCTCCGGTTCTTCTGCCTTTTCCAAAACCAGCTTGAACATCATGGAATGCACGGTTCATGTATTGCTGAAGTCTGGCTTGGAGAATTTTGAGCATTACTTTACTAGCATGTGAGATGAGTGCAATTGTGCGGTAGTTTGAGCATTCTTTTGCTCAAGCAATTATGACATTTATATAGAAGAGAATGAGGTCAAGAATGACTAAGACTCTTATGAAGAGGAGCAGAGAGAAAACTTGTCCCACTGGAAAACATGGACAGTGTGGCCCTGGGGCAGGGGGGCAAATTCATCAGTGGGACAGAGCAGAGACTCCAGGAATACACACACACATACACACGTGCAACACTACTTTCACAAGAAGACAGAAATGAGTTTTTCGATAAATAAGTGAAAAACTATCTACATAGACAAAAATAAAATTTGATTCTTTTCTCACAACATATACAAAAGTCACTCCAGATGGATTAGGACTTGTATGTCAAAAACAAAATTTGAAACTCTTAGTAGTAAATATAGGTAAATAAAGTTTTAAAACCTCAAGGTAGGGAAAAATTCCTTGAGACAAAATAACATTGACTAAAAGAAAGATTGATAACTTTGGCCACATTAAAACCCAAATTAAAACCTGTGTGCAAGTTCTAATTACACTATCAAAATGATCTAAATAAAAGTAGGCCTTGCAAGGACAAACAATGAAACCATGTCATGAACCAAGAATCACCATTCATCAGGATGCGTGCGCCTGAGATCCAGTGGAATGAGAAGAATGAATTGATCGGACAAGGTCCTAGACAGTCAACAACATAAGAAAAAGATATGGAAGCGATAATGGTTGCAGGGAAAAGGAAAACTCACTAGCTGATACAACTGTCTATGTTAAAAACGCAATTTTCAAATATATTAATGAACTAATAGAAATGATAGCCAGATAGCTGGATTTTCAAAAAAAGTCCACTCACAAAAATCAAGTTCTTCTTTGTCAACCAGCCACAATTTGTAGGAAAATATTTTTAAGTTTGATACTATTTAAAATAGAATACAAAATAAAATATATGTAAGTCTAAATCCAGCGCAAAAAAGTGCAATACCATGACAAAGACATCCAAGAGCGTGCTGAGAGGCATGAAGGGGTTTATTTATGAATAGACATATCACATTCAGAAATTCCAAGACTCAATAACGTCAAGAAGTCAGTTCTCACCAAACTGATGGCTTTAATACCAATAAACATTAAAAAATTTTTAACTACAAAAATTATGTTGGTAGATCTTGACAACCTAATCCTGTAGCTTGAATGGAAGCACAGGGCATCAAGAATAGCCCAGTCATTTTCAAGGAAGGAAAGCAAGGTTATAGGACTTGTCTGACCAGCAGGAAAACATTCGGCAAAGCTACAGTTATGAAGACCTTGTGGCATTAGCCCGGGGCAGACAGGCCAACCAGTGGAGCCGACCAACAGCCCAGAAGAGCGTGCAGTGAGCGGGGCGGCGGGGGCACTGGACTCTCCCTCTCCCACCACCTGCCTCCCGAACCTTCAAGGGTGGAGTGTATGCGCCACAGCCGTGCTTCCAGAAGAGGAGGTCTTCACGGCCCCAGGGTAAGGAGACAAGCCCCAAAAATCACCAACTGGAGGAAAAGCGTGGCCGACTGGACTTTATCAAACATTAAGGTGACTTTTGCTTCCGTGGTGGCTCAGTGGTAAAGAAACAGCTCGCCAGTGCAGGAGATTCAGGTTGGATCCCTGGGCCGGGCAGATCCCCTGGAGGAGGAATGGCTACCCACTGCAGTATTCTTGCCTGGGAGAATTCCATGGACAGAGGAGCCTGGCAGACTACAGTCCACGGGATCACGAAGAACTGGACACGACTAAGCACCGGAAGTACAACATCACCGTGGCTCTACATCCAAAGTTACCACCAAGGAGTGAAAGGACAAGTCACAAACTGCGAGACAGTGTCTGCCACAGAAATCAACTGAAAAAGGAGGCGAAGCCAAGAGCAGATCACATCAGCAACAAAGATCTGCGACCCTAAGGACAATCAGACCAAGACCCGCTTTCAGGAGAGGAGACCCAGACGGCTGGTGTGTCTGAAAACTAGCATGTTGTTAGTAAACAAGAGAAAGCAAATGCATGCCATCACCTCCTCCGGAGGCAAACAAGACCCCGTCAGCACCACGTGCTGGCACCAAAGGGAGCCGAGGCTCGGCACGACCACGGTCAACACAGTCCCTCCGGCCACGCTTTCAGTGCCCGGTGTACCCACCCCCTGAGTTCACGGCCACCTGGACTCTTGGAATTGACTTATTTGAAGATGTAATCAAGGTAAAACGAGGTCACATCAGAGGAGGGTGAGACCCAACCCAACAACTGCTGTCCTTTGAAAAGAGCGGGAGCTCTGGACAGAGCGACACACAGAAGGATCACCGTGTGCAGCAGGGCAGAGAGAGACCGGCGTGACACGCCCGCAGCAGAGAGAGAGGCTGGCGTGACACGCCCCAACAGAGAGAGAGACTGGAGTGACACGCCCGCAGCAGGGCAGAGAGAGGCCAGTGTGATGTGCCCGCAGCAGAGAGAGAGGCTGGCGTGACACGTCGGTAGCAGGGCAGAGACCGGCGTGATGCGTCCATAAGCCGAGGAACAAGGACTGCCGATGGCCGCCAGAAGCTGGGAAAGGCAGGAGGCTCTCCAGGCTCCAAGAGCCTGGCCCTGCCAATACCGCGGTTTTGGACCTCTGGTCTTCCGAAAAAATGTGGTCTGAGCCACCAACTTTGAGGGACTTTGCTACAGCAGCTACTACTGCTTTTTAGGCTGAAGGTGTGTGCGACACTCACTCCTAGGAAGATTTCTGGAGGAAGCACAGTGTATTACAGAAAAACAGTGGGAACTGCCCTCACAGAGAGGTGAGTTGCGAAGTGGCAGGGCTGAAGGGCCTCGGTGCCAAACTGGACACGGGGTGAGGAAAGCGGGTGAGACTAGACGTGGCCTCCGAGGGCCCTGCCAGCTCTGAAAGCACTGGCTCCTCGTGCCTGGAGCTGGTGATCCTAGGGGGCAATTTGCGGATGTACTGAGCATCTGCGAGGTGTCCAGCACAGCCCGGGTGCGGGGGTGCAGCAAGAACGCGGCCCCTGAGAGCTTACGATGCAGGGAGACAGACAGATGGCCGAGAGGCTGTTAGTGCTGGGGAGAGAGAGACACACTGAGAACCCAGCTGGGCGGCGGGAACACAGCAGGCGCAAGTGTCCTGGTAAGTCTGTGGAGGGGGCTGCACCAGGCACGGAGCAGGCGGGGCCGTGGCCCTGCCTGCAGTTACTCTCTCGGCCACATGTGGGTGCCAGAACCGCTGGAAACAGCCCACCCCTAGAGACCTGGGACTGCCCACACCTGTCTACCTGTACTCAAAGCCCACCCCCAGGCCAGGCTCCTGGGCCACACATGGTCTGTTCCATCAGAAGCTTCAGAAAGCAGCATGGGGCTCTGTGCCGGCCACCACCTGCCCCCAGCATGCAGTGTTATTCAAACTCCAACGCAGCCCCTCACTGGCACCACATCCCCCAGGGAGAGGGGCAAAGGCTGTCGCCCAGCTGGTCCTGTGCAGGGCATCTGGTGCTCAGGGGGCCCCGGAACTGCCGCAGCAGGACCCCCATTGTCCTGATAACCTGACCAGGCCCAGGTGCTCCGAGCTCAGGCCAGTGCCCAGACCAGAGGCCCTGCCCTGCCCTGGAAGATACGGACCCCAGGCTCGCATAGGCGCAAGCTCCGCGCTGTTACCTGGTGGTCTGGGTGGCTGAAACGGAGCACCCTCAGCTGTCTTCACACTTGGAAGCACTGATGGCAGTGGGTGCACATGTAATGAGTTTGGATCCGAGTGTCTGTCGGATTCGGCCTTGGCGAGAGCGGGCCGGGGGGCCTTATTGTCTGGGTGCTGAGAGGTGCAGGAGGGGAGTTCGATCTTCCCGCCGGACGCCCTGTGGCCACTCTTGGCTTTAGCACTCCTCTCCACCAGCCTGTGTAAGTGCACAGGCAAGGTGCAAGGAAGTACCTTTTCATCTTTCAGTTTCAAGTCCTGGTGCCGAGCCGTGAGCAGGGGTCCCCGGTCCCGGTCTAGCATAGCTGAGGGGCACCTCTGTTTCAGCGGATGGCTGTCCGAGAGTGGAGGCACAAAGTCAAAGCTGGGGATCGGCATCTGTTTCCTGGCTTTCCTCATGCCCACGCCTTCCACGAGCAAGTCGGAGCCCTGGAACGTGGGCAGCTCCACTGCAGGCTGGGGACAGGAGGGCGAGGTCAGGGGAGCCGGCAGGCCCCTTCCCAGTTTTCAGTCAGGTCTGAGGCCTCAAAGAGAGGCCCCAGCCACACTTCCCTAACTCTAACCTTAACCCTGGGTCCCCCCACCCCAGGGAGGCCAGGTTGCAGGGTCTTGCTGCCCTGCCTGCAGGAGGGCTCCTCAGGGGAGCAGCCTCCTGGAAAGACCCATGAAGGAAGGCTGGATCTTCACCCCAGGAGGAGGGAGGACACTGCAGGAGAGAAGAGGAATGGCCTAGAGGACCCCTGTCTTGCCTGGTCCCACAGAGGAGGAGGTGCCTGGGGACGAGAGGCTGCAGGAACGGCAAAGGCCAGCTGGGCCGCATGAGACCCCCCCGGGGTGAGCCGGGAGACCCCCCGAGGTGGCCAGCGGGAGAGATGCCTGACCCCCACACCTGTTTCCATAGCAGCTCGAAGTTGCCGATGTCGCAGTTTCGGTCAGCCTTTCGGTCCACCACCACCTTGATGGTGTCCTCTTGCACCTGCGCGCACAGCTGCGCTGTGACCGGCGTGGACGCGTGCATGGTGGGGCTGGAGTTGATCTCGATCAGCCAGGGCCTGAAGTCGCGCCCCAGAATGAAGTCGGCGCCGTACAGCTCGAAGCTGTTCTTGCGCGGCTCCACGTGGCCCTGGGCCACCTTCATGGTGTTGGTGATGGCCCTCTTCATGGACGGGTAGATGAGNCCTCCTCTAGAGGTGCCCTGGATGCGTCGGACACTCCCTGGAGCGCCAGAGGTGGAGCTAGCAGGCGCGGCCCTGCTGACTCAGACGTCGACAGATGTGTCTCTGCATGAACCGGGCCTTCTTTTTCCATGGAGAGGAACAACTTTGTTTTAAAAGAATGGAAACAAAAGCCGGAGAGACTGTTTCCTACACAGATTTTATCCATTTCTGCATCTCCGCGGCTGTGGCCCGGGACAGCTGACCCTGCGGTGGGGAGGGGCACGTGGAAAATGCACAGATGTGCTCTCCAAGGAGCTATCAGTCCCGGGAGATAGATTCCAGCACCGCCCCTGTGCTGGGCTCCCACCCGCCCGGGGATCCTGAGCTATGTGAGGAATCTGTCCGTGCAGCCCCCCGCATGCGCCAGCAAGGTCATCCTTGGGAACTGGCAATCGGATCAGGCGTGTCCTTGCAGAAAGAATTCCCAGCCAGCAAGTCGGGTTTCCAGGCAGACGAGCTAGCGGCCCTTGCCTGCAGCCCCCGTGCTGCGGTGTCAGGGCTGCGGTGTCAGGTGGGGACACACCTGGCCTGTCCTGCTACTGGAGGTTCTTTTGTAGGAAGCACTTAACCTTCAAGTGTTCCTCCTGTTTGCGTGCCCAGCTCCGAGAAGGGCTCTGCAGATAAAAGACGCTCTGAGACCAAATCTATCAACTCGGCCCCACTGGAGAGCTGGGAGGCGTCCAGGCCTCCTCCACAGGGTCCCCTACGCTTGCGTATCTCAGACCTCACTTTGCCCTAAAATAGACCTGGAGAATCGCTGTGACCTTGAAAAATCCCCAGCTATTTTTACATAGTATCTCCATGGGGACGGCAGCCAATGACGCATCCTCAACAAATCTTTCCTTTGTGTGTGTTACTTGATTAGTCGTGTCCAGCTCTTTGTGACCCCAAGGACTGTAGCCCTCCAGGCTCCTCTGTCCATAGATTTCTCCAAGCAAGAATACTGGAGTGGGTAGCCATTCCCTTCTTCAGGGGATCTTCCTGACCCAGGGACTGAACCTGGATCTCCTGCATTGCAGCAGATTCTCAGATTCCATCTGAGCCCTCTGGGAAGTGCCCCCTCACCCCCGACTCCACACCTTCCAGGGATCCATAGCTCATGCGGAGCTGGAGGGTGACTGAACCCAGCCACCCACACCGATTTTCACAGGGCAGAGTGGGGAGCTGCTTCATATGCACAAGAAGGGTGCCCTGCCAGGCCCAGTCCCCACCTGCCCCTCATTGTGCCCAGAGCCCACTGACTCCCGCGGGCTGGGCGGAGCCCCAGAGCCTGTTCCCGGAGAACCTCCCTGAAGCCTTTGTTTAGTTAGAGCAGCAGTCCTGGAGAGTTCAGCCGTAGAAGACCATGGGTACCCACTGGGCCCGGGGTTCTGATGGGCAAATTAAATAGGAAAAGGAGTACGTCAAGGCTGTATATTGTCACCCTGCTTGTTTAACTTATATGCAGAGTACATCACAAGAAACGCTGGGCTGGAGAAAGCACAAGCTGGAATCAAGATTGCCAGGAAAAATATCAATAACCTCAGATATGCAGATGACACCACCATTATGGCAGAAAGGGAAGAAGAACTAAAGAGCCTCTTGATGAAGGTGAAAGAGGAGAGTGAAAAAGTTGGCTTAAAGCTCAACATTCAGAAAACTAAGGTCATGGCATCCGGTCCCATCACTTCATGGCAAATAGATGGGGAAAGAGTGGAAACAGTGTCAGACTTTATTTTTTGGGGCTCCAAAATCACTGCAGATGGTGATTGCAGCCATGAAATTAAAAGACACTTACTCCTTGGAAGAAAAGTTATGACCAACCTAGACAGCATATTAAAAAGCAGAAACATTACTTTGCCAACAAAGGTCCATCTAGTCAAGGCTATGGTTTTTCCAGTAGTCATGTGTGGATGTGAGAGTTGAACTATAAAGAAAGCTGAGTACAGAAAAATTGATGCTTTTGAACTGTGGTGTTGGAGAAGACTCCTGAGAGTCCCTTGGACTGCAAGGAGATCCAACCAGTCCATCCTAAAGGAAATTAGTCCTGGGTGTTCATTGGAAGGACTGATGTTGAATCTGAAACTCCAATACTTTGGCCACCTGCTGCAGAGAGCTGTCTCATTTGAAAAGACCCTGATGCTGGGAAAGATTGACGGCAGGAGGAGAAGGGGACGACAGAGGATGAGATGGTTGGATGGCATCATTGACACAATGGACATGGGTTTAGGTGTTCTCTGGGAGTTGGTGATGGACAGGGAGGCCTGGTGTGCTGCGGTTCATGGGGTCACCAAGAGTCAGACACAACTGAGCTACTGAACTGAACTGAAGCGTGGGAGAAACACGCCTCCCCACAATACAGCTGTTGTTGGTTACTTCTCATCTGAGTTTTCTTTCAAGAAAAATGCTCTCAAACCCGTGATTCACAAAGGCTGCCCTTGTGGGTTTGCCTTGTCTCCAAGACTTGTTGCAACCACCAGTCAGTTCTGTGTGTTCCTGCGGTCAGCAGTCATGGTCAGTCATCACGTGGAGAGCTGGTCAGCTCACGTCCCAGTGCCGGTTCCCAGCTGATGTACAGCAGCTGGCTCTGCCTTCTCATTCCAGCTCTGTGAGGCTGTGGGATGTCCATTTCAAGGTTTAAGCAGCCCCTCCTTTCTGCATTTGCTGGGGATTTCACTTTAAACAACGTACCCCACTACCCCACCCTGTGCAAGGCTGACGTGCTGCCTGGACTCTGGGGCACAAGGGACCAGATCCCCCTGCAGCGGGCATTCACGTTACTGCATCGACAATATATCAGATGAGGAGCTTCTCAATAGAAGCAGGTTATCTGTTGCCTGGTTGATACAAATGTGACTGTTCCCCTCAGAGTGAAGGCTCAGTGCAGTCTGATCCAGGGTTGAGGTCACTTTCTAGAACACAACCCCACCAACACTATCGACCCCACGAGAACTTCTGAAACCTCACAGGTGTCAGTCTTCCGTCAGATTTAACTATTTCCTGTTCTGTTTCACCTGTAACACTGAGATCCCTGAAGCTAGAGGCCTGGCTGGAGGCAGCCTCGTGGGCTGTGTGTGGGTCCTACGGAGGCGGCTATGGCCAGGCCCACAGAGGACTAGTGTGCACAAGGGCACACGAGTGTGGGCAGAGAGTGGGTGAGTGTGCCTGGGCCAGTGTTCACCAGGCACAGACACCCTGGGCAGGCACTTCTGGGCCCTGGCAGGCTCCCCATTTGTGCCAGAAGCTTCTAGAACGAAGATTTGCTGTATTTGAAGGGAAATGAGATCTGAGCACTTTCTCCTCTTTCTGGGTGGGAGGGAAGAGTCTGTGCATCAGATCAGGGCTCCGGGAATCCGGAAGGTTTCCTGGGAACCTCATGCCTCTAAGCCAACATGACTTGCCCCAGAGCAGTGACAGGGGCCAGGCCGTGAGCAGTGCCAGGCTGGTGATCACTTCCGCCCACTTCTGCTTTCTCTGTGTCTTCTGGACACTGTCCCTGGTCCTTGGGGAAGGGGAGGCTGGGCAGTGTGCAGACTCCCAGCCTCTCGCTCCTGGACCAGCTGGGCTGGCCTCCCCCGCCACCAGGAATGGCCCAGGGCAGCACTGCCCTTAAAAGGAGCTCCCCCTAGGGATCATTGTCTTGGGAAACCCAAGCTGGGGTTGGAGGCAGGGATCTAGGCTCTGGGGCATCCATCCTGTCCCCAGAGATCTCCTCTGCTGAGGTCATGCTCTCTCCAGCTCCGAGGAGCTCTAGACCCTTCCCAGGGCAGTCACTGACGGCAAGATTGTTATGGGACAGGAAGAGGCTGTGGTCTTGTAATCCTGCCCGTAGCAGTGGGAACTGCTCAGGAAGCGAGAACAATAGAAAGGCCGCCCAGCCCGCCCAGTCCAGGCTGCAGCACCGAGCTGGCTTGTGGCAGCCCTTTACCCAGGACTACCCCCTCACGCTTCCCTTCCCCCACCTCCTCGAGTGGCCACAGCTGTGTGGGAGTGTGTTAAGCCCAGGAATAAGCATCCACTGGTTCTGCCTGTAACCCACTGCAGCTAACTGACTGGTCCCTCCCAGTTGCAAGGGTCACTTCCCACTCCCACTCTTCTGCAGCCTCTCATGGCCAAGGTGAGGTGGGAGGGTGGTCTGCACCCTGGTGGTTGCATTTTGGCTTCTGGTAGGTCTTCCTTGGGAGGTGCCAGCAAAAGTCAAGGCTAGGAGCTGGCTGAGGCCAGGGATGGACACCCAGGTGCTCCCTCAAGGTCACTGAGGGTCAACGGGTCCCTCCCCAGAGGCCACAGCTTCTTCAGGACTCACTCTTCAGTTTCCTCTGGGTTCCTGCAGATGTACCTCACTGACCCTGGTGTTATCACCCAGAGTGCCCTGCGTCCTGTTTTGGGTTCCTTTCACACTCCCCACATCCCTGTAAATAATCTCTTCCTAGAATTATCCGCACATCATCCGATCTGAATGTGCTGTTTCTTGCCAGGGCTCTGACTGATACAATAGCCCAAGCCTGTGCGCCATATACTTGTGAAATCGTTTCTAACCTCATGCATCTTTCTTGATGTGAGTAGCCTTTTTTTCCTTGGTCTACTGAGAGTATCTCCCCCACCCCCCAACTCACCTTGCTCTCCCTTCTACTCATGCATACCTGTTTCTGGGGTCTCTATCCAGCCCTAGTGCCCAGCTGTCTATCTGCACAATAACCTCTAATTGCCTCAATTACTATAATGTCATGGTGATCCCAACACATGGTGGGGAAATCCCACTCTCTTTTTAGAAATGGCTTGGATATTCCTGGCATATCCTGGATATCCCTTTATTCTTCCATGTACATTTTATCCCAATCCCAGCATGTCCCATCAAATATCCTATTGGGACTTGGATAGGAAATGCACTGAATCTATGCATCAATTTGGGGAGAATTGTCATCTTTATAACATGTGCTCCTATCCATGAATATAGTATGCCATTTCATGTATGTCTCTGAAACTTTTGTCTTAAAATTTTTATAATTTCTGTAATAAAACTATGGCAAACCCTGGCTCTGTGCTGGACATACCAGGTGCAGGTCGAGTAACGTCAGCTCTGACCTGAGCTGCTCGGAGCTGAACGTCCTATCCCCACAGCCCTGCTTCTGTGCTTCACAGACACCTCATTCTTCATCCAGAAGGTCATCTCTCCCTCCCTTGACCAGTCCACTGACGTTCACCTGTGTACTCTTCAGGCCCAAGTGATCTCTTATATCGAGCTTTCCTGGGCCTCCCCTGGGTGAGACACTGCCATTTGGTGAGTCCACAGTGTCTGGCTTTCCAGGAACAGGTCATGTGGCTTCAACACTCTCCAGGTGAGTTCCAGGGTCACCCCACCTGATCAGGACTTTGTCATGACACTTGTCATTTTTGAAATTGCTTATGAGTCTTTCCTAGCAGACTGTAAGTTCCTAGATATGAGGAGAATCAATAGATATCAATAATTCCCAGGGTACATCTCTACTCCTCCTGGTGAGTGAAGTGGGGAGGGGAGCACAGAGGTGGGGGTGGGGCAGGAAACACGGGATCCCACCTGCATCACACCTGCAGTACATGTATGAGCATTGTGTGTGTCTGTGTGTGTCTGTCTCCACCTCCCTCTAGTTTCCTTGCATCCCCAAATCACTATAGCATCAGCCATCCCATGTGTTCACTTTCTTGTTCTTTTCTACTTGATACGTGAGACGTAGTACACATATTTTGTAGACTTTATTGCAGTAATTTTCAATCTTGTGTCATATTCCACAGTGGTCATGACCTAACTCACCCAAGTCACTTTCAATCATTGGCCACTTACATTTGATTCTCCCAGAGGATATAATGTCCCTCTGAAGCTCTCTGTGTAGGTGTCCTGGAGTCACCTGAATCACTTTCTCATGGTTCAACCCAAGAGTAGCACAGGTCAGAGAATCTGAACATTTGTATGACTCAATATATATTGACAACACACTCTCAAAATAAAGGAAGTCGGAAAGAAGGAAGAGAGAGAGGGGAAAGAAACCAGGTTACCAGGCTCCAGGAAGTGCTGTTGGGGTTCCAGTTGTGAGAAGACAGACTTAAGCTTTAAAAAGTTGGTAGAACTTGGAGTTGCTATAAGAAAACCAGAAAGCACTCACACACCCACACATGCACACATCTGCACACGCATGCCTATCTGATTGCCAGGCATGGTCCCTTGCACCCTCCAGATCGTGTCCCCTGTCCCCACAGGGCCCTGGGGAGTACCGCCACAGAGGCCCCTGATCTCAGGGGTTGGGCTTGTTTGTTTTCAAGTGTACTGACTTGGTGCCCCTGGAGGTGCCGGAGTGAGTGGGAGGGTTGTGTCCCAGCTGTCCCTGAGGCGAGGGGCCCACCATGTGTTTGAGGAAGGGGCTCTCCCTTCACCTCCAGTGCCTTCTGTATAGTCAGAGGGCATCCTTCCCAGCCTGTCCTCTCGGGGCACCCTGGGGCTTCCTTTCCAGGCCTTCAAGGGGCCGCCAGCTCGAAGGATGGGGCCTGCACAGCCTGGAAGGAGGCCTAGACTCTGGAGGTACTCACACCTGCCCAGGGGCAAGGGCGGCTCCCTACCGCTGTCTTTCTGTAGCTCGCAGCCAGTGACTCAGGGCTGGCTGGCTTCCCGGGCTGTTTTCCTTTTCCTTTTGCCATAAATAAAATCAAGATGGGCTGAGGGCATCTCTAGGGGTCTTTGCATGGACTTGTCAGGGTGCAGGCTGGGGCCCCACAGTGGGAGGAGCGGGACCCTCCAGAACCTCCTTCCAGGGCAGGCGGGGCCCTGGAGAGTCCAACCAATTAGCTGAGCCCAGTCCAGCAGGCCTCGGGCAGAGGGCACGCCTGCCACCGGCATCCCCTCCACCCGCCGGCCCCGCACCCGCCTTTTCCTCCTCCTTCATCCACAGAAACCCCAGAGGGAGGCTGAGGCAGAGAGAAGGGCCAGCAGAAAACAGGAAAACGGGAA
>SJXQ01012592.1:65425-75934 GCA_006408695.1 Aepyceros melampus
ATATCCCTCTTCAACCATGAACTTTCCTGGAGAGCCCACGTTCCATCACAAACATTTGTCTCATTTGTAATTCTGGTCTTTTGGGCTTTTCTTTACTTTTCTTGTTGGAAAACACATTATACATCCAGAAATGCGTTTATAATGCATACATGGAGTTTAAAGAGTAATAACATAGAAATTGTACCCAAATACACCCCCGTCCCTCCTGGAGTGGGGCTGCAGAAGCCCCATTGAGACAATGGCTCCAGGGAAGGAGGTGACCCCTGGGGACACTGGCAGTGGGCAGTGGGGCAGGGGTCATGAGGGAAGCAGCCATCAAAGGGGTGGCGAGCATACCAGCTGTCACCCTGGGCTCTGGGGACACCTGTGGACCTCGAGGCTCAAGAATGCCCACAGGTGGTGACCTGGCCTGCTGTGTGCATCTGAGAAAGCCCTTGGATGGGTGCGGAGAGGTGCTGCTTTCTGGTTCAGGAGAGGGTAGCCTGAAAGCCTCCCCCACCCTGAGGATCCGAAGGGGGCAAAGGTGCCTGCTGCCCACCCACCTTGAGAAGATGGACAGTCCTGGCCCTCATCACTGTTTATAATGAACACCATGAGCAGAGAGACCCGTAAATCCCTTGGTTTCACTTTCTGAGCTTTGTCAAGAATCGGTCTGTATGTCTTCACTGACTTTCCACACACAGTTATTGAGAGACTAGCAGGGAGCAGGACACGGACTGTGTTCAGTCTACACGACGGCAGAGTTGAAGGATGTGCGCTCATCTTCTGCAAGAACTCCAAAATTACAGCTCGCTGCTGAACAACCATTGACAGGAGAAGGTTGGATCCCACCAAAGAAAGATACCCACGTCCAAGGGAAAGGAGAAGCCCCAGCAAGATGGTAGGAGGGGCGAAATCACGTTTAGAATCAAACCCTATACCTGCCAGAGATGCTTGGAAGGCTCAAACAAAACCTTGTGCACACCAGGAGACCTCACAGAGACTGAGCCAGACCTGCCTTTGAGTGTTTGAGTGTCTCCTGCAAGGTACCGGTCAGCAGTGGCCTGCTGCAGGGGCAGGGGCCTGGGAGTGCGGCAGACCTGGGAGTGGCATAAACACTCTTGGAGGAGGTTGCTATTAGCCCCACCATAGAGCCACCAGAACCTACACGGGACTGGGGAAACAGACTTGAAGGGCACACACAAAACCTTGTGTACACCAGGACCCAGGAGAAAGGAGCAGTGACCCCACAAGAGACTGACCCAGGCTTGCCTGTGAGTGTCCAGGAGTCTCTGGGGAGGCGTGGTCGGCTGGGGCCTGCTGCAGGGTGGGGGCACTGAGGGCAGAAGTGTGTGCGTGGCACATTTTGAAGGAGGTCACCGTTTGTCTTCATTACCTCCACCATAGTTTGGTCCCAGGTCAAACATCAGGGAGGCAACACGGCCCTGCCCATCAATAGAAAATTGGATTAAAGATTTACTGAGCCTGTTGAGCCCTGCCCAACAGAACAAGACTCAGTTTCCCCTCAGTCAGTCTCTCCTATCAGGAAGCTTCCATCAGCCCCTTATCCTTATCCATCAGAGGCAGAAAGAATGAAAACCACAATCACGATAAACTAATCAAACTGATCACATGGACCACAGCCTCGTCTAACGCAGTGAAACTATGAGCCATGTCGTATAGCGCCACCCAAGATGGACAGGTTATGGTGGAGAGTTCTGACAAAATGTGGTCCACTGGTGAAGGAAATGGCAAACCACTTCAGTATACTTGCCTTGAGAACTCCATGAACAGTATTAAAAGGCAAAAAGATATGACACTGAAAATGAACTCCCCAGGTCAGTAGGTGTCCAATACGCTACTGGAGAAGACTGGAGAAATAACTCCAGAAAAAATGGAGAGACAGACCCAAAGCAAAACAACACTCAATTGTTGATGTGACTGGTGATGGAAGTAAACTCAGATGCTGTAAAAAGCAATATTGCATAGGAACCTTGAATGTTAGGTCCATGAATCAAGGTAAATTGGAAGTGGTCAAACAGGAGATGGCAAGACTGAACATCAAATTTTAGGAATCAGTGAACTAAATTGGACTGGAATGGGTGAATTTAACTTATATGACCATTATATCTACTACTGTGGGCAGGAATCCCTTAGAAGAAATGGAGTAGACCTCACAGTCAACAAAAGAGTCTGAAATGCAGATCTTGGGTGCAATCTCAAAAACAACAGAATGATCTCTGCTCATTTCCAAGGCAAACCATTCAATATCACAGTATTCCAAGTCTATGCCCAACCAGTAATGCTGAAGAAGCTGAAATTGAACAGTTCTATGAAGACCTACAACCCCACTCCAGTACTCTTGCCTGGAAAATCCCAGGGACGGAGGAGCCTGGAAGGCTGCAGTCCATGGGATCACTAAGAATCAGACATGACTGAGCGACTTCACTTTCACTTTTCACTTTCATGCATTGGAGAAGGAAGTGGCAACCCAATCCAGTGTTCTTTCCAGGAGAATCCCAGGGACAGTAGAGCCTGATGGGTTGCCGTCTATGGGGTCGCACAGAGTCGGACACGACTGAAGAGACTTAGCAGCAGCAGCAGCAGCATGAAGACCTACAAGATCTTCTCAGTTCAGTTCAGTTCAGTTGCTCAGTCGTGTCCGACTCTTTGCGACCCCATGAATCGCAGCACGCCAGGCCTCCCTGTCCATCATCAACTCCCGGAGTTCACTCAGACTCATGCCCATGCAGTCAGTGACACCATCCAGCCATCTCATCCTCGGTCGTCCCTTTCTCCTCCTGCCCTCAATCCCTCCCAGCATCATTTCCAATGAGTCAACTCTTCGCATAAGGTGGCCAAAGTACTGGAGCTTCAGCTTCAGCATCATTCCTTCCAAAGAAATCCCAGGGTTAATCTCCTTCAGAATGGACTGGTTGGATCTCCTTGCAGTCCAAGGGACCCTCAAGAGTCTTCTCCAACACCACAGTTCAAAAGCATCAATTCTTCTGCGCTCAGCCTTCTTCACAGTCCAACTCTCACATCCATACATGACCACAGGAAAAACCATAGCCTTGACTAGATGGACCTTAGTCGGCAAAGTACTGTCTCTGCTTTTGAATATACTATCTAGGTTGGTCATAACTTTTCTTCCAAGGAGTAAGCGTCTTTTAATTTCATGGCTGCAGTCACCATCTGCAGTGATTTTGGAGCCCAGAAAAATAAAGTCTGACACTGTTTCCACTGTTTCCCTGTCTATTTCCCATGAAGTGATGGGACCAGATGCCATGATCTTCGTTTTCTGAATGTTGAGCTTTAAGCCAACTTTTTCACTCTCCTCTTTCACTTTCAACAAGAGGCTTTTTAGTTCCTCTTCACTTTCTGCCATAAGGGTGGTGTCATCTGCATATCTGAGGTATTGATATTTCTCCTGGCAGTCTTGATTCCAGCTTGTGCTTCTTCCAGCCCAGCGTTTCTCATGATGTACTCTGCATAGAAATTAAATAAGCAGGGTGACAATATACAGCCTTGACGTACTCCTTTTCCTATTTGGAATCGGTCTGTTGTTCCATGTCCAGTTGTAACTGTTGCTTCCTGACCTGCATACAGATTTCTCAAGAGGCAGGTCAGGTGGTCTGGTATTGCCATCTCTTTCAGAATTTTCCATAGTTGATTGTGATCCACACAGTCAAAGGCTTTGGCATAGTCAATAAAGCAGAAATAGATGTTTTTCTGGACCTCTTTGGATAGGGTCATGTTAAAACCAAAATATGTAATAAAAGCATGTTGCTTAATAGCATGTTGCTTTTAGAAGCTTATATTCTTCCTCCTCAGAACAGTTTATCCATCAGTTCAATTCAGTCACTCAGTCGTGTCTGACTCTGTGATCCCATGGACTGCAGCACACCAGGCTTCCTTTTCTATCTTCAACTCCTGGAGCCTGCTCAAATTCATTTCCATTGAGTGGGTGATGCCATCCAACCATCTCATGCTCTGTTATTCCCTTTTTCTCCTGCCTTCAATCTTTCCCAGCATCAGGGTCTTTTCCAATGAGTCAGTTCTTTGCATCAGGTGCTGAAAGTATTGGCGCTTCAGCTACAGCATCGGTCCTTTCAATGAATATTTGGGACTGATTTCCTTTAGGATTGACCGGTTTGATCTCCTTGCAGTTCAAAGGACTCTCAAGAGTCTTCTCCAATATCATAGTTCAAAAGCATCAATTCTTTGGTACTCAGCTTTCTTCATAGTCCAACTCTCATATCCATACATGACTACTGGAAAAACCACAGCTTTGACTAAACGGACCTTTGTTGGCAAAGTAATGTCTCTGCTTTTTAATATACTGTCTAGATTGGTCATAACTTTTCCACCAAGGAGCAAGCATCTTTTAATTTCATGGCTGAAATCACCATCTGCAGTGATTTTTGGAGCCCAAGAAAATAGTCTATCACTGTTTCCACTGTTTCCCCATCTATTTGCCATGAAGTAATGGGACTGGATCCCATGATCTTAGTTTTCTGAATGTTGAGTTTTAAGCCAACATTTTCACTCTCTTCTTTCACTTTCATCAAGAGGCTCTTTAGTTCCTCTTTGCCTTCTGCCATAAGCATGGTATCATCTTGATATCTGAGGCTATTGTATTTCTCCTGGCAATCTTGATCCCAGCTTGTGCTTCATCGAGCCTGGAAGCAGGGTGACAATATGCAGACTTGACGTACTCCTTTCTCAATTTGGAGCCAGTCCGATGTTCCATGTCCAGTTATAACTGTTGCTTCTTGACCTGCATACAGTTTCTCAGGAGGCAGGTAAGATATGGTATTCCGATCTCTTGAAGAATTTTCCACAGTTTGTTGTGATTCACACAGTCAAGGCTTTAGCTAGTCAATGAAACAGAAGAAGATGTTTTTCTGTAATTCTCTTGCTTTTTTCTATGATCCAATGGATGTTAACAATTTGACCTCTGGTTCCACTCCCTTTTCTAAATCCAGCTTGAATATCTGGAATTTCTCAGCTCATGTAATGTTGAAGCCTAGCTTGAGAATTTTGAACATTACTTTGCTAGCGTGTGTTCTTGAAGAGATTTTTTGAGCATATCTCTATTATTGCTTCCTTATAAATAAGAACCATGTTGCTTCCTGATGACTTTACTTACTCTATGTGAAAATTTTCATGTGAATTTTGAGGAGAGATTCTCAGAATGAACTAGAGCAGGAACCCTTTCAAAGTCAGACGTTGAAACTATTTTGCTTATGAGTCAATCCTTGCAGCGGCTTATGGGATAAAAATAAACCAAGTTTGGAAAGTTGTTTTCTCCATGTTCAACATCTCCATCTCCCACAGATGCATGGACTCTGTTGACCAAATAGGTTAGACAGCTATTTAGTCATGCCCAGCCCTCCTTCCTGGGTATCAGCTTGTTTGTTCAGGTAGAGGAAATTATTATTATTGTCAGTACATCTTACCCTGGAGACAACTTACAGTACTCTGCGATCCCTTATGTTTTCATTCGCTCTGAATATACTTGCTGAGCAACAACTATATTCCAGGCATATTTCTAGGCACTAGAGATGCAGTGGGAATATACAAAGGACTGGTATTCATGGAGCCAGCCTGCGAGTGGGAGAGATACATAGCAGAGAAATAACCAAATTGGTAGATAGATGTCAGTGCGCTGAAGGAACAAAATGTGGGGACAGGTTGTGGGCAGAGTGAACATGATGGGCTTTTTAAGATGAGGCAGTCAGGGAAGACCTCTGCCAGCAGATCCCAAGATGAGTGGACCTTGGCAGCCAGGAGGAACCATGGGGAGGAGCAACCTGGAAGAATGGATGGACATTCAGATATCTCAGGCTGGGGTTCTGGACCAGAGAGGATGAAAACTGTGGAGACAGGAGAGGTTGTGCCAGAAAGGCAAGCAGGTAAGAAGGCAAAATTTTTATAAAGAATAAGTAACATTTACATGTCAGTTACTGTATTCCAAGTACTGTTTGGAGAATTTTATAGATATTAACATATTAAATACTCGCTACCGTTCTATGAGTAAGTGATGCTGTTCTCCCTGTTTTAATGATGAGAGGATAGAGAACAGTTCATTTAGTTGCTTAAGGTAATAGATCTAAGTTTACACAGCAAATGTTACAGGTGGGATCTGAACCCACTGCTGCACTTGACTATTCTAATGAGCGTCAAATAAAATATATTTTATTTGTCTTCCCTTCCCCATCCTACTATCACTTATAGAAAGGAAGTGGGTACAGCATATGTAAAGGAATGTGACATATAGATATTATTTATGAAATCTCATCCACCTTATCGATAAGCCCTCACTTTTGCCAGGAAGGACTTGGAAGATGAAGAAAATTGGACTTTTGTGGTGCATCCCAAGGTCAAGTTTCAGGCTGTGGAAAAATTATTCTCTTTCCTTTCCTGCATTTCCTCATTTATTTTCTACTTAATTACTGGTCTGGAGTCCATGATCTAGGTGCTCTACAGAGTTTATGTATCGATTTAGCCTGAAAGATACATGACTTCAGCACATCATTCCTGAGAGGGGGTTATTATGGTCTGCTGGGCGTGTGGCCTTCACAGCCAGCCATTCTTTTGATCCCTTTTGGGATGATCCACAGTTTTTGTCAATGGAGTCCTGTCAGTGCAAATGAAAACATTTAGAGAATCATCTACCGGGCAGTTCCAGGAGGCTCTTATCCCATATGCTTCCCACAGTTTATATTTTCAAGGAGAAAACAGAATTTGCTCTGCGTGTGTATTTCTTATTGATTCAAATGTAACTTAGGAAAAAAAAAAATCTCAAGTGTCTTGGGCTCTCTCTTTCAAAATAACCAGAATCCATTTCCTGGAGTAAAACTGTGGAGACATTATCAAGAGCAGGGAGTTTCAGAGAAAAAGTTGGCGAAGGATAGAATGGTGATAAAGATCACACATTCTTCTATAGTACATCCTACCAAGGAGGTAGAGGAAAAAAACGTGAAAGTGAAAGGTAAAAACAGCAGAGGAAAGAAAGTCGAATAATGGAAGAACATTGCTTTGTTCTTTACTACTGTCTTGTGGGAAAAGAAGTGAAATGGGACTTATGAGATTTGGCTTCATATTCTAATAATATTTCTTTAGACAAATCACTTAGATGTATGGCTTACTATAGCTGTAACCACAGGCAAGTTCCTTCATCTCTGTCTACCTCCATTTCCCTATCTGTCAGATGATAGTAGTAATAGTACAGACCTCCAAGGCTGCTTTAAGGATTAATTAATTAGTGTTTATAAAGTCTTAGCATAGACTGTGACAAATAGGAAACACTTAATAAATGACCATTATTATTACTATTACTGGTTTCTGAAAACCTCATTTTTCTCATATAGAGAGAGGGACTTCTAACTTTATAAATACATGGTCTTGCACAGTTTCTTCAAATCTAAAGAACTCTTTCATCTAAAGAACCCACTCTTTTCCTCCCTGCACTCAGTAACTGATTAAGAAAAGAGTATGAGTTTTTGTTGCTTGCAAAATAAAGCCCAAACTCCTTAGCCATGCATTCAGAAAACTTGGGAATCCAGGGCTACTGCAAACTTTCCAATCTCACTCCAAATCTGTTCCCATAGCCAACTCATCAAGAAGAGGAAGCCTCCCACTCCTTCTCTCATGAGCTGTGGGATATCCTAATACTTTGAATTTACTTCTACTGTCCTTCCCATGTCTCCTCAACTCAGCATCTCAAAATATGTTCTATCCATCATTCAAGGCTCAACCTGAATACCAATTCTTTGGAGAAAGTATTTCTTGCTTTCCTGCACAGAAGTCATCTTTTCCATTTATTTTTTTCCCCTATTTACCTAAGTAATGACTGCTGAGTTTTCCAAATTTGCTGGCATATTGAGTGCTGCACTTTAACAGCATCATCTTTTAGGATTTGAAATAGCCCAACTGGAATTCTATCACCTCCACTAGCTTTGTTCGTAGTGATGCTTCCTAAGGCCCACTTGAGTTTGCATTCCAGGATGTCTGGCTCTAGGTGAGTGATCACGCTATCATGGTTATCTCAGTCATTAAGATCTTTTTTGTATAGTTCTTCTGTGTATTCTTGCCACCTCTTCTTAATAACTTCTGCTTCTTCTCCATACCATTTCTATCCTTTATCGAGCCCCTTTGCATGAAATGTTCCCTTGGTATCTTTACTTTTCTTGAAGAGATCTCTAGTCTTTCCCATTCTATTGCTTTCCTCTATTTTTTTGCATTGATCATTTAGGAAGACTTTCTTATCTCTCTTTGCTATTCTTTGGAATTCTGCATTCAAATGGGTATCAGTTCAGTTCAGTCGCTCAGTCGTGTCCGACTCTTTGCGACCCCATGAATCGCAGTACACCAGGCCTCCCTGTCCATCACCAACTCCCGGAGTTCACTCAGACTCACGTCCATTGAGTCCATGATGCCATCCAGCCATCTCATCCTCGGTCGTTCCCTTCTCCTCCTGCCCCCAATCCCTCCCAGCATCAGGGTCTTTTCCAATGAGTCAACTCTTCGCATGAGGTGGCCAAAGTACTGGAGCTTCAGTTTTAGCATCGTTCCTTCCAAAGGAATCCCAGGGTTGATCTCCTTCAGAATGGACTGGTTGGATCTCCTTGCAGTCCAANGTGATGCCATCCAGCCATCTCATCCTCGGTCGTCCCCTTCTCCTCCTGCCCCCAATCCCTCCCAGCATCAGGGTCTTTTCCAATGAGTCAACTCTTCGCATGAGGTGGCCAAAGTACTGGAGCTTCAGTTTTAGCATCGTTCCTTCCAAAGAAATCCCAGGGTTGATCTCCTTCAGAATACAGGAATAAGCTGAGCCTCACAGAAATGAGATGAGACCTTGGGTAAGTCGTCTCATTTCTGTGAGGCTCAGCTTATTCCTGTATAAGATGAGGATGGTAACAGTAGAGTGGTTTTAGAGATGGAAGGGCAAGGATTAAATAGCAACCAAATATTTATATCTCCTTTTCCTGTCTCAACTATCTATAACTCCTTAGGACTTCCTTGATGGCTCAGATGGTTAAGCGTCTGTCTACAATGTGGGAGACTCGGGTTCGATCCCTGGGTCGGGAAGATCCCCTGGAGAAGGAAATGGCAATCCACTCCAGTACTATCGCCTGGAAAATCCCATGGATAGAGGAGCCTGGTAGGCTACAGCCCATGGGTCACAAAGAGTTGAATACGACTAAGCGACTTTACTCCCACTTTCCTGTCTCAACTATCTATAACGCCTTAGAAAGTGGAATTAAATAAATGGGTTCTTTGAATAAGAAAGATAAGTTACTATCCCCAGGACACTGCCCCCCCCCCCCACTTTGTGGTATGCCCACAGCC
This sequence comes from Aepyceros melampus, assembly GCA_006408695.1. Taxonomy (NCBI): domain Eukaryota; kingdom Metazoa; phylum Chordata; class Mammalia; order Artiodactyla; family Bovidae; genus Aepyceros; species Aepyceros melampus. The sequence goes on from SJXQ01012592.1 coordinate 74,762, forward strand.
TGCCTATATCTTTGTAAGTCATCATTATCTCAAACTCATTTTATGTTGCACAATTTGAGCGTGTCCTCTGCTTTCTTCCAGGGTTCCAACTGATAGACACACAGGGAGCACTCAGACTGAATGTTCCTACTCAGTGTGTAAACAGAGAGCTAGGAAAGCAGGAACATGGATTATTCTAGTGGCCAATCAAGATGTGTCCAACTGCATTACTAGCTGACCTGAGATATAATAAAAATGCTGAAAATATCAGCAACTGGGATTTGCACTTTTGCCGTGCGTTTTCCATTCCCCAAAGCAAGCCAGATTCTGAAACTTCCTCATAACTTTTCATTGGAAAAAGCCCTGAAGCTGGGAAAGATTAAAGAGAAGGGGGTGGCAGAGGATGAGGTGGTTAGATAGCATCACTGACCCAATGGACATAAATCTGAGCAAGCTCTGAGAGATAGTGAAGGACAAGGGAGCCTAGCGTGCTGCAGTTCATGGGCTGCAAAGAATCAGGCATGACTGAAAGATTGAACAACAGCAACAAAACCCTTCCTTTGTCTTCATTCCAGAAATGGAGAGGATCAAGTGGCCCAGATGGAAAGCAGAAATTCAGACAGAGGACTGTGGAAGAGGGAACTTAAAATAACTGAACAACTCAAAAAACACAAGTGAGGGTTTATTGGAAACAACTGCCTTGAGAGAGAGAGAGAGAGAGAGAGAGAGAGAGAGACACTCCGGCATAAGAATAAAGAAGATGAGGGGACACAAAAGCAAGCCAGATGGGAATCACAGCGAGTAAAACAAAGAAGAAGAAAGAAAGGGTACAATTGTGCAGAAAGTGGAACAAGAGAATGAAAGTCCAGGGTACCCTAGCCTCCATCTTTCTTTATCCAGAAATGGGGTCATTGCACATGTGTGTACCTGAGTGTGTTTTGGTACTTAAAGAAAAAAGTAATAGCAGTAGGCTGGGATATGACAAAATGCTGTGAATCTCTGCTTTTGCCGTGTGATCTGGTGGGAAAATCAGGCCATCACTCATTGAAGTGGGATCCAGACTCTGAAGACAGTAGCCTTGCCCAGCTTGATGTCCCATCTCACACTCACTCCCAGGATCAGTCTAGGAGAATGTACCAGGAGGCCAAGGCAACAGTTTCCCTTCTCACACTTACTAGCTATGAGACTGGAGAA
>SJXQ01012592.1:82925-104566 GCA_006408695.1 Aepyceros melampus
TGCACATTTGGGGACGGGGAGGTGCTTGAGGTGTGAGGAGGGGTGGGGGGGCACTCAAATGCCCGGAAAGGGCCAGAGGGGTGGTGCCCCCACCCAGGGCCAGCGCCAGGGATGGCTCACGCTGCCACTACTGTGGGGATGAGCCAGCTGCCTGGGGCCAGGCAGAGGCAGACAACCCTCTGCTTCCCAGTGGACAGTCGAGCAAGGAGAGGGCCGGGGCCCACGCTGCTGAGGACCCACCTGGACACGCCTCATGGGCGGCGGCGGGGACCAGGGCCATGGGCAGCTGTGAGCCTGGGGCCTCATGAGCTTGTGAGAGCAGGACGGGGCGGGAGCAGCAGGCAGCTCAGACTCATGGGGCCCCTAATTAGACTCTGAATTTCAAAGGCAGGTGACCCTGGCCTAATCAGGGATGCCCCTGAAAAGAGGGTCAGAAATGGAGAGCAGCAGGGATGGCCTCTCCCCACTGCTGGCTCTGAAGGTGCCGCCCATTCTACAGTCTCAGGGAAATCAATCCTGCCGACAAGCTGAGAGAGCTCCGAGGGGTTCCTCCCGCTGTGGGCCTCCAGATGCGACCTGCCAGCTCGGTGCCTTGGCAGACGCTAAGCAGAGGGCCCGGCCTGGACCCTGGCCTGCAGGAGCCGGGAGATAGCACGTGGGTGCGTCTAAGCAGCTAAGGCCATGGTGGTCCATCACACAGCATCGGCGGGAGGACCAGGACCACCTGCCAAGGACGTGCGGGCTTGTGGCCAGACGCTGGCAGCCCAGCTCCAGCACCCCCTCGGGGGACCGTGGGGCTTCTTCTGCTCAGAACACGGGTGTGGAGCCTGGCCTGCCCCGCCGCAGGGCGAGGGCCACGCACCACGACAGGGGCCGCGGTGAGGAGGGGCAGGGGTGACGACGGCAGCAGTCTCGGCGCCCACAGCTCAGGCAAGACCCCCTGCCCACACCCCCAGGCTCTCTGCTGAGCTAGGGTCAGACTGAACAACTTCAGAAAACTGGATTGACTGTAACAAGCCAACGAGTACAAAACAGAAAGCACAGAGCACAGGACTTCTAACACGAGAGGGAAAACGCAACTCTAAAGGGAATCAGTCCACAAGGAGGCAGGAAAGGAGAGGGAAAATGAGCAGAACCCAAGTGAATGCAACCCCTCGGGAATATGCCAGCACTGGAATTATGGACAAACACACAAAATGCTCCAGTGAAAAGGTAGGAAGTGCCAGACTACATCTTTTTCTTATCTCAATCTATGCTGTTCACAAGAGAAAATCAAAAGCACACGCCTACGGATAGGTAGAGAAGAAAATGATCCAGGTATGAAACAGTAACCTTTGCGACAAACATACTAAAGTAAAGAAAAGCATCGCACAATGCGAAGCGAGCATCCCACTTGTCCTAATACACTTGTCTGCACCCATTAGCAGAGCTAAAAATTATACACAGCAAAAACGGGGAGAAACACAAGCAGCCAATTCCACAGCTACACCAGGAAATTTAACATGCTTCTCTCAGGAAACTAAGGAACACAGAGACAAAACAGAAACAAAAGCAAAGCCCTCACGTCTAGAGGACTTGCAGAGCTCAGATGAAAACCTCTCCCCGACGACTGTGAGGAGAGCACTCTGTACCAACAGCTATGTAAATTCGCAAAACGCTAGGCGGAAAGCAGGTCTGAACACATTTCAATGGAAATATACTATACCAATAACATTCTCAACCACAGTTAACCCAACCGGAAGTCAGTAACAAAACAACCAAAAACAACCTTCTTTATTGCCGTCCAGTCGACTGCTTAGCCAGGTCCGACTCTGCAACCCCAAGGACTGCAGCACCCCAGGCTCCTCTGTCCTCCACTGTCTCCCAGAGCTTGCTCAAATTCACCTCCACTGAGTCGGTGATGTTATCTAATCATCTCATCTTCTGTTGTCCCCTTCTCCTTTTGCCTTCAATCGTTCCCAGAATCAGGGTCTTTTCCAGTGAGTCAGTTCTTCACATCAGGTGGCCAAAGTATTGGAGTTTCATCTTCAGCATCAGTCCTTCCACAAATATTCAGGGTTGATTTTCTTTAGGATTGACTGGTTTGATCTCTGTGCTGTCCAAGACTTCAAAAGCATCAGTTCTTTGGCACTCAGCCTTCTTTATGGTCCAACTCTCACATCTGTACACTGTCGGAGGCCAGCGTGAGGAATCCCACCCATGACAGAGTCACGAGGCACACTCAGATGGCAGAGCAATCTGAGTCATTGGATTTCTCCCTGGTTTTTCCTGAGCATGTGCCCCAATAATAAAAATTTGTTCTGTATTTGTCTGTTTCTCCACTGTTCTCTGCCAGTTTCTCGGAAAGAGTTAATTCAGAGTCTTAGTTTCCTGCATTTGAAAGGAGTGTTGCAGCCCAACCCCCCGTTTGATAATGCTCTTGCCTGCCTAAACAGGTTCCCCTGACCTTTTACAAGCTTGTGAATTGCTCGCTACCCCCAGCTGTGAGGGGCAAAAGTGTCTTGAAGTGTTTTAAAGTTACAAACCTCTTCTAAGGATAAATTTCACTGTTGCATCAATGACGCTGCCAGACCTCCTTATATGCACCTGGAAGTTTCTGCTATACAAATAATATTTGGAAATAGATATGTAGTAGTTTTTTTGATGTTAGCAACACTAGGCTTTTGAGTTAATTGTTCTTTTATAAATCATTGTATTCTTGCTTGCTGTGTCCTTGCTATATAAGAATGCAACTTTGTTTAGTGCCTCCCGAGAATGGCACCAGACCTTGGAAGAAATAACACTTATCAGAAAAGAGCTGTAAATTGTCGAATTGGCCTTTTGGCTGGAAGATGACGTAAATTACCTAAGATTTGTGTATACAATTAGGTATACAGAGACTAAGCCTGCTCTTGATAAGAGTCAGGACTGCTGTCATTGCCAAAATTTGTGAAACTTACTGATTTTCATTGTATAAAAAGGACATGTGAAAAATAAAGTTTGGAGCCGGTTTCCTCGGGAACAGTTCTCTCTGAGCAGTTTTTCGGGACCAGCTTATCTCAGACCAGCTTCACGGACCAGTTTCTCAAATGACTCGCTTTCCCGAGTTTCTTCTTTAAAGATATCTGGCTCGCCCCATGTCTCTCTGTCTCTGTCCTCTTGTACTTTAATTCCAGGCTGAATTCCCATCTGGAGCGGGAGGCTCACCATGTCTACTTATTTGCCCTGGCTATAAGTTCCACGAGAAAAGAGGGCCCATGGTGGGGTCCCCTTTAGAGGCCCACGTAGATGGTGCAAACCTCTTGTCTTGAGGTTTTATTGGCTTTCCCCATAAACCAAGTTATTCAGCCTCCTATTTTTCTACTAATTTCCTACTATCCTATCCTGTCCTGAGCTATCTTGTCCTGTCCTATCTCGCCCGCTCTGTCCCCGCTTTGAATACCCCTGGATCCACCGGGGCTGGACCCCGGCAGCACACGACTACCGGAAAAACTGTAGCTCTGACTACATGCACCTTTTCGGCAAAGTAATGTCTCTGCTTTTTAATATACTGTCTAGGTTTGTCAGAGCTTTCCTTCCAAGGAGCAAGTGTCTTTTCATTTCATGGCTGCAGTCACCATCTGCAGTGATTTTGGAGCCCCCCAAAATACAGTTTATCACTATTTTCATTGCTTCCCCATCTACTTGCCATGAAGTGATGGAACTGGATGCCATGATCTTCATTTTCTGAATATTGAGGTTTAAGCCAACTTTTTACTCTCCTCTTTCACTTTCATAAAGAAGCTCTTCAGGTCCTCTTTGCTTTCTGCCATAAGGTGGTGTCATCTGCATATCTGAGGCTATTGATATTTCTCCCAGCAGTCTTGATTCCAGCTTGTGATTCATCAGGCATTTTGCATGATGCACACTGCATGTAAGTTAAGTAAGCAGGGTGACAACATACAGCCTTGAGGTACTCCTTCCCAATTTTGAACCAGTCCATTGTTTCATGTCCAGTTCTAACTTCCACTTCTTGACCTGCATACAGGTTTCTCAGGAAGCAGGTAAGGTGGTCTGGTATTCCCTTTTCTTTAAGAATTTTTCATAGTTTGCTGTGATTCACACAGTCAGAGGCTTAGCATAGTCAATGAAGCAGAAGTAAATGTTTTTCTGGAATTTCCTTGCTTTCTCTATGATCCAGCAAATGTTGGAAATTTGATCTCTGGTTCCTCTACCTTTTCTAAACCCAGCTTGTACATCTGGAAGTTCTCAGTTCACATACTGCTGAAGCCTAGTTGGAAGGATTTTTGAGCATAATCTTGCTAGCATGTGAAATGAGCGGAACTGTGTAGTAGTTTGAGCTTCTTTGGCATTGCCTTTCTTTGGGACTGGAATGAAAACTGACATTTTCCAGTCCTGTGGCCACTGCTGAGTGTTCCAAATTTGCTGATGCAATGAATACAGCACTTTAACAGCATCATCTTTTAGGATTTTAATAATCTGTCAGTCTAGAAATTAAGAACTATACTTTTAAGTAACCCACTATCAATGAAAATAGTACAATTGTTAAATACTTTGAACTGCATCTCATCAAAAATACTACAAAATGAAATCTACTGAAATGCAACTAAAGGAGTACTTAGAGGGATATTTGTAGCCCTAAACGTTTATATGTTTTAAGGTCTCAAAGGAAAATCTGAAGTTAAATCTAAAGGTTAAATTCTATTTATAGGCAACCCCAGAAAGGACAGTGATAGGAAGCACAAAAGGTTCATCCGTGGTTGCCAGGATTTGGGAATAACTAGGGCAAGCGGCGGCTTCCGAGAGGGCGGCCGTGCTCTGTGGCGGCTGCGCGGGCCGCTGCGGGCCACGTGTGCGTCCTGCTCTGTGCTTCTCTCCAGGTGCGTCCAGCCCATCGCAGCCCCGGCTGCACCCTCTGGCCCACGCACTCTCAGGCGCGCTGTGCTCCAGAAGGACATGAAGGGCCAGGCGCGTGTCCACACGTCACTGTGTGTTGGATTTCTCGTGCTTCCCCACCGTCCTGGCCTGAGCGAGGTGAACGCACAAGAAAGAAGAGAATCACGTTCTCAGAGGGGAAGCTAGGGAACCATCTGAAGAATGCTTGCGTGCCGGGAGCCAGCGTGAGGAACTCCACCCATGTCAAAGGTCATGAGGAAGGAGGCTTGGCATACACAAAGGCGGGATTGAGCCTCAGGAAGCCCCCTGTTCCCGAGCATCTACCCCCAAACCAGAGTCTACCCACTTTACTGTTTTATGCTCTCACCTGCACCTCTGACTTTACGGGGGCCTTTCCCCCATCACCTTTCTCGGAGAAGGAGTTAACCTACAGCTCCAGTTAATAAAAATTCCGGGGCGTGACAAGAGTGTTTCAACTTACAAACTCCTCTGAAGGTGATCTAGCCTGCCTGTACAGGTTTGTCCAGCCACATGTAATTGTTTACAGCCTCCCAACCGTGAGAGCCACGAGATGTCTTAGACTTACCAAAGGCAGATTCTTTTAGGAAGTTAGAAATTATTAGTATAGTGGGTTGATTAGGAATTATATTGGTGAAGGGTTTTTTCATTTATTGGGCCAATGTTTGCTGCTAAATCCCCTGCCCTTATACATGTTAATGAATATATAACTAGCATATAGGAGAAATAAGTATTAACCTTTAGATTAGTCATGTTAACCTTAGGCTAAGCAAATTCCTTTCTTAATTGTAACCCACTACACCCTCACCCTATAGGAATGCAGCTTTATCTGATACCTTCGGAGGGTGGTGCCTGGTTTAAGAAAAATCACCCCTGGAAAATAAGTTTTTTGGTTATCAGAAAGAAAGGATCATAAAATGTCAGCAGGCCTATATTAACCTTTAGATTAGTCATGTTAACCTTAGGCTAAGCAAATTCCTTTCTTAATTGTAACCCACTACACCCTCACCCTATAGGAATGCAGCTTTATCTGATACCTTCGGAGGGTGGTGCCTGGTTTAAGAAAAATCACCCCTGGAAAATAAGTTTTTTGGTTATCAGAAAGAAAGGATCATAAAATGTCAGCAGGCCTCATGGCCAGAATATGATGTAAAACCCCTAAGACCTTTATGTATATTTTTATATGAAGCACTTGATTTTGATAAAGGTCAGAACTGCTGACCCCCGCGTGACTTTAAAATTTCCATTTGTCTCTATGTGTAACAAAAGGTATATAAGCAAACCTAAAAATAAAGAAACTGGATCAGTTTCTGGAAAGACTGATTCCCCTGTGTCATTCTTTCTTTCCCCTTCTGGCTGAATTCCCATCTGGAGCGTGGGTGCTCGCCATGCCTGCTAATTTTGCCCTGGCATTTAAGTTCCACGCAAGAGGGAGCCCAAGATGGGGCAGCCTCAGATATTCAAGTGGGCGCCGGTGGCCTACACAGGTGATGCAAGTTTCTTGTCTTGAAGCTTTATTGGTATTGCTCAAAATTCTCCAAGCCAGACTTCAGCAATATGTGAACCGTGAACTCCCTGATGTTCAAGCTGGTTTTAGAAAAGGCAGAGGAACCAGAGATCAAATTGCCAACATCCACTGGATCATGGAAAAAGCAAGAGAGTTCCAGAAAAACATCTTTTTCTGCTTTATTGACTATGCCAAAGCCTTTGACTGTGTGGATCCCAATAAACTGTGGAAAATTCTGAAAGAGATGGGAATACCAGACCACCTGAGCTGCCTCTTGAGAAATCTGTATGCAGGTCAGGAAGCAACAGTTAGAACTGGACATGGAACAACAGACTGGTTCCAAATAGGAAAAGGAGTACGTCAAGGCTGTATATTGTCACCCTGCTTATTTAACTTATATGCAGAGTACATCATGTGGAATGCCAGGCTGGATGAAGCACAAGATGGAATCAAGATTGCTGGGAGAAATATCAATAACCTCGGACATGCAGATGACACCACCCTTATGGTAGGAAATGAAGAGGAACACAAAAGCCTCTTGATGAAAGTGAAAGAGGAGAGTGAAAACGTTGGCTTAAAGCTCAACATTCAGAAAACGAAGATCATGGCATCTGGTCCCATCACTTCATGGCAAATAGATGGGGAAACAGTGTCAGAGTTTTTTTTTTGTTTGTTTGTTTGTTTTTTTGCTCCAAAATCACTGCAGATGGTGACTGCAGCCATGAAATTAAAAGATGCTTACTCCTTGGGAAAAAAGTTATGACCAAGCTAGACAGCATATTCAAAAGCAGAGACATTACTTTGCCAACAAAGGCCCGTCTAGTCAAGGCTATGGTTTTTCCTGTGGTCATGTATGGATGTGAGAGTTGGACTGTGAAGAAGGCTGAGTGCAGAAGAATTGATGCTTTTGAACGGTGGTGTTGGAGAAGACTCTTGAGAGTCCCTTGGACTGCAAGGAGATCCAACCAGTCCATTCTGAAGGAGATCAGCCCTGGGAATTTTTTGGATGGAATGATGCTAAAGCTGAAACTCCAGTACTTTGGCCACCTTATGTGAAGAGTTGACTCATTGGAAAAGACTCTGATGCTTGGAGGGGCTGGGGGCAGGAGGAAAAGGGGACGACAGAGGATGAGATGGCTGGATGGCATCACCAGATCAACGGACATGAGTTTGATTGAACTCTGGGAGTTGGTGATGGACAGGGAGGCCTGGCATGCTGCGATTCATGGGGTCGCAAAGAGTCGGACAGGACTGAGTGACTGAACTGAACTGAACTGAGAGTAGGAGAAGGTTTATCGTACTCCATTCGCATCCCCATGACTCTTGTATGAGCCCGTGACCGAGAGGTTGGGAGGAGGGTGAGATGAATGAGTGTCCTCTGGTCCCACAGCCAGTCCTCCTCCTGCCTTGCCCCCAGCTCTTCCACCCTTTCATTCCCTCTGCTCTTGTACTTGCCCTTGGATTTCCTCTCATATGCATTCAGGGCTCCCCAGAGTTCTATTTCAGAGCTGAAATCTTTCTTAAGCCATCTTCTTTGTTGTTTAAAAGTGTATCCCTTGATAGTTGAGTGACTTCACTCAGGAGGGCAAGGGGAGAACCGGGAGTATGGAAATGGCAGGAGGGTCTGAGGTGTTGCTTAGTTTCGTATCTCACTTTTAAACTAGGGTGTGGGGCACTTAACATACAGCAAAGGCACACATCACAGCATTTCACCAGAAGCAGATCCCCTACACCTGTGACAGGGAAGAAAAGCTATCTTTGTTGGCCCCTACCTCCTGTCACTGGGCAGCCCCTCCCAATATACTGCAGGTCTTTAGTATGTTCTTATCTCTCCTCAAAGCGAAAGTAAAAGTATTAGTAACTCAGTCATGTCCTACTCTTTGTGACCCCATGGACTGTAGCCTGCCAGTCTTCTCTGTCCATGGATTCTCCAGGAAAGAAGACTAGAGTGGGTAGTCATTACCTTTTCCAAGGGATCTTCCCAATCCCAGGGATCAAACCCAGGTCTCCCACATTGAAAGCAGATTCTTAACCATCTGAACCACAGGGAAACCCTCAAATTCATGTTTATTATCTGACTCCATTTGTTGGGTGGAAAATTATCTCATTAGCTTATTGCATGATAATGACAAAAGAAAAGGAGTGGTATCAAGATAAGACTGAGGCTCTTTATCCAGTGTTTCAAAGTTCAGTTAAGTTCAGTCACTCAGTCCTGTCCGACTCTTTGTGACCCCATGAATTGCAGCATGCCAGGCCTTCCTGTCTATCACCAACTCCCGGAGTTCACTCAGACTCACATCCATCGAGTCAGTAATGCTATCCAGCCATCTCATCCTCGGTCATCCCCTTTTCCTCCTGCCCCCAATCCCTCCCAGCATCAGAGTCTTTTCCAATGAGTCAACTCTTCACATGAAGTGGCCAAAGTACTGGAGTTTCAGCTTTAGCATCATTCCTTCCAAAGAAATCCCAGGGCTGATCTCCTTCAGAATGGACTGGTTGGCTCTCCTTGCAGTCCAAGGGACTCTCAAGAGTCTTCTCCAACACCACAGTTCAAAAGCATCAAAATAAATCATTCAAGAAACTGCCCTCATGTAAAATTCCAAAGAAAGCGTGAAAGAAAGTGAAAGTGGCTCAGTCATGTTGGGCTCTTTGGGACTCCATGGATATAGTCCATTAAATTATCTAGGCCAGAGTACTTGAGTGGGTAGCCTTTCCCTTCTCCAGGAGATCTTCCCAACCCAGGGATTGAACCCAGGTGCCTCTTGAGAAATCTGTATGCAGGTCAGGAAGCAACAGTTGAACTGGACATGGGAAAACAGACTGGTTCCAAATAGGAAAAGGAGTACGTCAAGGCTGTATATTGTCACCCTGCTTATTTAACTTCTATGCAGAGTACATCATGAGAAACGCTGGACTGGAAGAAACACAAGGTGGAATCAAGATTCCCAGGAGAAATATCAATAACCCCAGATAAGCAGATGAAACCACCCTTATGGCAGAAACCGAAGAACTCAAAAGCCTCTTGATGAAAGTGAAAGAGGAGAGTAAAAATGTTGGCTTAAAGCTCAACATTCAGAAAATGAAGATCATGGCATCCGGTCCCATCACTCCATAGGAAATAGATGGAGAAACAGTGGAAACATTGTCAGGCTTTATTTTTGGGGGCTCCAAAATCACTGCAGATGGTGACTTCAGCCATGAAATTAGAAGACGAATACTCCTTGAAAGAAAAGTTATGACCAACCTAGACAGCATATTCAAAAGCAGAGACATCACTTTGCCAACTAAGGTCCATCTGGTCAAGGCTATGGTTTTTCCTGTGGTCATGTATGGATGTGAGAGTTGGACTGTGAAGAAAGCTGAGCACCGAAGAATTGCTGCTTTTGAACTGTGGTGTTGGAGAAGACTCTTGAGAATCCCTTGGACTGCAAAGAGATCCAACCAGTCCATTTTGAAGGAGATCAGCCCTGGGTATTCTTTGGAGGGAATGATGCTAAAGCTGAAACTCCAGTATTTTGGCCACCTCATGCGAAGAGTTGATTCACTGGAAAATACCCTGATGCTGGGAGGGATTGGGGGCAGGAGGAGAAGGGGATGACAGAGGATGAGATGTCTGGATGGCATGGTGGACTCGATGGACGCGAGTCTGAGTGAACTCCGGGAATTGGTGATGGACAGGGAGGCCTGGTGTGCTGTGGTTCATGGGGTCGCAAAGAGTCAGACAGGACTGAGTGACTGAACTGAATGCTGAATTAAATGCATATTCGTATAAAGGCTGATGGATCTGTAGAAAACTGTAATGAAATCCTAGCATTAAGATTTAGCAGGCATCTGTCAGTTTCTTAAATGTTCTTGAGATATAGTACTGAGTGTGAGTATATATATCCATACACACTAGGATATTGATGTTAAGATGAGTAGTAAATGGATAATGGTACTTTGTTTATCTTTCTCAAGTGTTTAGCTCTTAGAAATGTGTACTGGAGTATCAATTGGTGAAACTACATGTATCTTGGAGTTGTGTTAAATACTGGTGTCACTGTGGCCAAAGAGGAGAGTTTGATGAAATGAGATGGACAACATGTGAATAATTGTTGAAGCTTGTTTCGTGGAAGTTCATTGTGCTATTCTACTTTTGGATAGTTTTGAAAATTTCCATTATAAAAATTTCAAACACCTACTTCCCATGATATGATATAAACAAATAAGAACTAAGCACAGGGTCTTTGATCAGGTGAATTCCTAGTGTTTTAGGGTTGGGAACCACCATTCCTCATAATATTTCCTTAATGGGTGGGCACAGTATGGAGAGTTATTATTNTACTTATCAGGAACAGAACTCAATGAAGGAAAGTTTTTCATATATATAGGAATTATTGTGTAGTTTTTTTGTTTGTTTTAAAAATTAAATTGATTTTAATTAATTTAGAAAAACAGACTGCTCTCCAATTTTCCTATTGGGGCAGAGAAAAAAATCAATCACTAATCACAAGGAAATTTTTCACCCAGATGAACATTATTAATATTACAGAAATATAAGCTCCTCTATTTCTTTCCACAAATATAGTCTTGAGGAAAATATTATACAAAATATCCTAAACTAAAATTTTCATACAGGGAATTTTAAATAAAATTCTTATAGCTATTAAGGCAGAAAACTATGACTAAAATCAATAATATCAACTAGTAAACAATTTCAACCATGAGCTAACAATAGTAGGCTAACTGAACCCTAATTTTTATATGTGTTTAATAGACTATTACTGAACCAGGATTCTTTTATCACTTAAAGATAGAATTAGAGAGCAAATAAAGGACCTAGAGATTGTCATACAGAGTGAAGTAAGTCAGAAAGAGAAAAACAAGTATTGTATAGTGTCACTTATCTGTGGAATCTAGAAAAATGGTACAGATGAAATATTTGCAAAGCAGAAATAGAGTCACAGCAGTAGAGAGTAAATTTATGGTTATCAGGTGGGAAAACGGAGATGGGATGCATTGGGAGATTGGGACTGACATAAACAGGCTACTATGTATAAAACAATGGAAAACACAATTACAGAAAACTAACCAAATTTGTCACTNTCGAACATCTGGAAGTGCACAGTTCACATATTGCTGAAGCCTGGGTTGGAGAATTTTGAGCATTACTTTACTAGCATGTGCTGCTGCTGTTGCTAAGTTGCTTCAGTTGTGTCCAACTCTGTGCGACCCCAGAGACGGCAGCCCACCAGGCTCCCCCGCCCCTGAGACTCTCCAGGCAAGAACACTGGAGTGGGTTGCCATTTCCTTCTCCAATGCATGAAAGTGAGGAGTGCAATTGTGCAGTAGTTTGAGCATTCTTGAAGATCCTGTGGGAGACAGCAAAGGAAAAAATTGGCCAGCTTCCTCAACATACAACCTTGCCCTTCAGGTTTAAGTCAATAAGAATGCAGAAAGAGCTCCAAATATGTTTTTTGAATGGTTAACACATTCCTTGGTGCCTTTTATTTTTTTTAATGGCTTTTTAAACCAGGTTGTGGGCAGAGGGCTTCCCAGGTGGTGCTATTGGTAAAGAACTCACCTGCCAACGCAGGAGATGTAAGAGACCCAGGTTCGTCCCTGAGTCAGGAAGTCAACCCACTGCAGTATTCTTTCCTGGAGAATCCCATGGACGGAGGAGCCTGGCGGGCTACAGCCCATGGTGTGGAAAAGACATACAAGTGAAGCAACTTAGCATGCACATGGGCAGAGGCAGAAGCCAGGGGAAGCCGGGGAAGGTGAGACCTCAGAGCTGCCTATTGGTGGTGAGGGAGGGGAGAATAGGAGCTGGGAATCCCTGGAGCTGTAGAATGTTCCAGATGAAGAGGGGAAACCAGGCTGCACCCAGTAAGTACATCTATGTAAGCAATCTTAATATTAATAAACTGCCTAGGAAGTTCTCAGAAGAATGGCACCCCAGTATCCAAGGTTCCAATAATGTATCAGAATTTCCTTTTCTAGTTCAAAGTACTCACTTTGGTTCCCATTTCTGTACCTGCAGTAAAGAGGCCTCTGCCTTGTTCCTAAAGTGGGGCTGGCTTGTGTGGAATCTTTTGTGTTTGTTGGTCTTGATGTCTCAGTGAAGTTGGAAACCCCTTTGGAAATTGGGTTGTATTTTATATTTCCTCTGTTTCTCATCCACCTGAAATAGACCTGAGCTCACAAAGGAAGATGAGCAGTGCCCTTCCCCTCAGCTCCCTGCCTGAGTCAAACATGGCTTGTGCAGAGAGGCACTCAATAAAGATTTTAGGGAACTTACTTGTTCTTTTCTGTCACTTCACTCAAGAAGCTAGGATGCCATCCCCAAATTACTGCTTCAAAGCCCAAAGAATTATGATGTTTATTTTAAAAGATAATACATTTATTTCAATTAAAACATTTAAACATTATGACTCTACCTCTGTATACCTTTGAGTAACTACATATCTACAAAGTAATTATAGAAAAACATACAGGAAGATGATTTTTTGTGGTTAAGAAATGAGAAAAAGTGAGAAATATTTTATGAAGATTCAATTCATTCTTAGCTATTTATAATGGGAACACACTGACTTCTGTATCTTATTTCACATAATTTACTTATCAGGAACAGAACTCAAGAAGGAAAGTTTTTCATATATATAGGAATTATTGTGTAGTTTTTTTTGTTTGTTTTAAAAATTAAATTGCTTTTAATTAATTTAGAAAAACAGACTGCTCTCCAATTTTCCTATTAGGGCAGAGAAAAAAATCAATCACTAATCACAAGGAAATTTTTCACCCAGATGAATATTATTAATATTACAGAAATATAAGCTCCTCTATTTCTTTCCACAAATACAGTCTCGAGGAAATATTATACAAAATATCCTAAACTAAAATTTTCATAAGGGAATTTTAAATAAAATTCTTATAGCTATTAAGGCAGAAAACTATGAATAAAATCAATAATATCAACTAGTAAACAATTTCAACCATGAGCTAACAATAGTAGGCTAACTGAACCCTAATTTTTATATGTGTTTAATAGACTATTACTGAACCAGGATTCTTTTGTCACTTAAAGATAGAATTAGAGAGCAAATAAAGGACCTAGAGATTGTCATACAGAGTGAAGTAAGTCAGAAAGAGAAAAACAAGTATTGTACAGTATCACTTATCTGTGGAATCTAGAAAAATGGTACAGATGAAATATTTGCAAAGCAGAAATAGAGTCACAGACGTAGAGAGTAAATTTATGGTTATCAGGTGGGAAAGCGGAGATGGGATGCATTGGGAGATTGGGATTGACATAAACAGGCTACTATGTATAAAACAATGGAAAACACAATTACAGAAAACTAACCAAATTGGTCACTTGGATCACAGCCTTGTCTAACTCAACAAAATTCTGAGCCATGCCGTGTAGGGCCACCCAAGATGGACGGGTCTTGGTGGAGAGTTCTGACAAAATGTGGTCCACTGGAGAAGGGAATGGCAAGCCACTTCAGTATTCTTGCCTTCAAAACCCCATGAACAGTATGAAAAGGCAAAATGATAGGATACTGAAAGAGGAACTCCCCAGGTCAGTAGCTGCCCAATATGCTACAGGAGAAGAATAAGAAACAGCTCCAGAAAGAATGAAAAGGTTGAGCCAAAGTGAAACAACACCCAGTTGTGGAAGTGACTGGTGATGGAAGTAAAGTCTGATGCTGTGAAGAACAATATTGCATAGGAACCTGGAATGTTAGGTCCATGAATAAAGGGAAGTTGGAAGTGGTCAAACAGAAGATGGCAAGAGTGAACGTCGACATTTTAGGAATCAGTGAACTAAAATGGACTGGAATGGACAAATTTGATTCAGATGATCATTATATCTACTACTGTGGGCGAGAATCCCTTAGAAGAAATGGAGTGGCCCTCACAGTCAACAAAAGAGTCTGAAATGCAGTACTTGGGTGCAATCTAAAAAATGATAGAAAGATCTCAGTTTGTGTCCAAGGCAAACCATTCAATATCACAGTAACCCAAGTCTATGCCCCAACCACTAACGCTGAAGAAGCTGAAGTTGAAAGGTCTATGAAGACTTACTTAAAAGATCTTCTTGAACTAACACAAAAAAAAAAAAAAAAAAGTCTTTTTCATCATAGGGGACTAGAATGCAAAAGTAGGAAGTCAAGAGATATCTGGAGTAACAGGCAAGTAGGGCCTTGGAGTACAAAATGAAGCAGGGCAAAGGCTAACAGAGTTTTGCCAAGAGAACACACTGGTCACAGTAAACATTCTCTTCCAACAACACAAGGGATGACTCTACACATGGACATCACCAGATAGTCATCACTGAAATCAGATTGACTATATTCTTTGCAATCAAAAATGGAGAAGTCAGCAAAAACAAGAGCAGGAGCTCACTGTGGCTCAGATCATGAACTTCTTAATTGCAAACTTCAGACTTAAATTGAAGAAAGTGGGGAAAACCACTAGACTATTCAGGTATGACCTAAAATAAATCCTTAATGATTATACAGTGCAGTGAGAAATGGATGCAAGGGATTAGATCTGATAGACAGAGTGCATGAAGAACTATGAATCAAGGTTCATAACATTGTACAGGAGGTGTTGATCAAAGTCATCCCCAAGAAGAAGAAAGGCAAAAAGGCAAAATGGTTGTCTGAGGAGGCCTTGAAATAGCTGAGACAAGAAGAGAAGTGAAAGGCAAAGGAGAAAAGGAAAGATATATTCATCTGAATGCAGAGTTCCAAAGAATAGCAAGGAGAGATAAGAAAGCCTTCCTCAGTGATCAATGCAAAGAAATAGAGGAAAACAACAGAATGGGAAAGTCTAGAGATTTCAAGAAAATTAGAGATACCAAGCGAACATTTCATGCAGAGATGGGCACAATAAAGAACAGAAACAGTATGAACCTAACAGAAGCAGAAAATATTAAGAGATGGCAAGAATACACAGAAGAATTATACAAAAAAGATCTTCATGACCCAGATAACCAGGATGGTGTGATCACTCACCTAGAGCCAGACATTCTGCAGTGTGAAGTCAAGAGGGCCTTAGGAAGCATCACTACAAACAAAGCTAATGGAGGTGATGGAATTCCAGCTGGGCTATTTCAAATCCTAAAAGATGATGCTGTGAAAGTGCTGCACTCTACATACCAGCAAACTGGAAAACTCAGCAGTGGCCACAAGACTGGAAAAGGTCAGTTTTCTTTCCCATCCCAAAGAAAGGCAAAGCCAAAGAATGTTCAAACTACCACACAATTGTACTCATTTCACACGTTAGCAAAGTAATGCTTAAAATTCTCCAAGCCAGGCTTCAACAGTATGTGAACTAAGAACTTCCAGATGTTCAAGCTGGATTTAGAAAAGGCAGAGGAACCAGAGATGAAACTGCCAACTTCTGCTGGATCACAGAAAAAGCAAGAGAATTCCAGAAGAACATCTACCTCTGCTTCATTGACTCCACTAAAGCCTTTGACTGTGTGGATCACAACAAACTGGAAATTTTTTCAAGAGATGGGAATACCGGACCACCTTACCTGTCTCCTGAGAAATCTGTATGCAGGTCAAGAAGCAACAGTTAGAATCGGACAAGGAACAACAGACTGGTTCCAAACTGGGAAAAGAATATGTCAAGGCTGTATATTGTCACCCTGCTTGTTTAACTTCTATGCAGAGTACATCATGTGAAATCCAGGCTGGATGAAGCACAAGTTGGAAACAAAATTACAGGAGAAATATCAATAACTTCAGATATGCAGATCACACCACCATTATGGCAGAAAGCAAAGAGGAACTAAAGAGCCTCTTGAAGAACAGTGAAAGAGGAGAGTGAAAATGCTGGCTTAAAAGTCAGCATTCAAAACACTAAGATCATGGCATCCAGTCCCATCACTTCATGGCAAACAGATGGGGAAACAATGGAAACAGTGACAGACTTCATTTGGGGGGGGCTTGAAATCACTGCAGATAGCGACCGCAACCATGAAATTAAAAGACGCTTGCTCCTAGGAAGAAAAGCTATGATACCTAGACAGAATATTAAAAAGCAGAGACATTACATTGCCAGCAAAGTCTCTCTCTAGTCAAAGCTATGATTTTTCCAGTGGTCATGTATGGATGTGAGAGATGGACGATAAAGAAAGCTGAGCACCAAAGAATTGATGCTTTTGAACTGTGGTGTTGGAGAAGACTCTTGAGAGTCCCTAGGACTTCAAGGAGATCAAACCAGTCCATCCTAAAGGAAATCAGTCCTGACTATTCACTGGAAGGACTGATGCTGAAGCTGAAGTTCCAATACTTTGGCCACTTGATGTGAAGAGCTGACTCATTGGCAAACACCCTGATGCTGGGAAAGATTGAAGGTGGGAGGAGAAAGGGACGACAGAGGATGAAATGGTTGGATGGCATCACTGACCCAATGGGCATTAGTTTGAGCAAGCTCTGGGAGTTGGTGATGGACAGGGAAGCCTGGCATACTGCAGTCCATGAGTCGCAAATTCGGATACAACTGAGCAACTGAACTGAACTGATGTATAAAATAGATAACTAATGAGAACCGTGGTGGTAAGGAGACACTCCTCGTCCAAGGTAAGATGCAGTGGCTGTGCTTTGCTGGAGCAGCCGTGAAGAGATTCCCCACATCCAAGGTAAGAGAAACCCAAGTAAGATGGTAGGTGTTGCAAGAGGGAATCAGAGGGCAGACACACTGAAACAAAGTTATTCAGCCTCTTTTTCTCCACTAATATTTCCTACTACACTATCCGTTTCTAATCTCTCTATATATCTGTAATTAGATTAAGTTTTTTCACAGGACGCCAATTCCGTCCCCGCTTCGAATTACACTGGATCTACCGAGGCTGGACCCCGGCACTTGCCCTTCCTTCAGTTCAGTTCCATTCAGTCGCTCAGTCGTGTCTGACTGTTTGCGACCCCATCAATCGCAGCACGCCAGGCCTCCCTGTCCATCACCATCTCCCGGAGTTCACTATTCCCCCCCCAAAATGCTCCCATTCTGACGAAAGGTGGGCCTCTCCCTTGGGGACATGGGTGGGTGTCCCAGGGGCCCCATATGAGCACCAGAACTCCTCTCACACACAAGCATCCTCACCACGTCACTTGGGGCCTGGGCCGAGGGTGGGAGGGTTTTGCGTGTCACTAGCAGTCTGTCCCTTGAGACGTGTGTCCACAGCTGCAGTCACATGAGGGGGACATACTGGCCATGTGGTTGCAGGACAGATTTTTACCGTGTACGTGTCTACACTTTTTGCATTTCAAAAGTATCACTTAGTTCAAAAGTAAGGGTATAATATAAAGTAACTCTGGCACAAGCCTCACGCTGAGGCCAGGACTAGGGGCATACCTCAGCTGCAGGGCACGTCACAGGCTATGGACTCGCTCTACGAACTCCAAAATGAATTCCATTCTTAAAAAGAACCCATCCGCACTGAGCCCCAGAGAGGATTTACCTTGATTGCCTTGTCCGTTAGTTGTTTTGCTATTTTGAATCTGTCTAATCTGGGGGAAGAAACCAAGTCTTGGGAAACTCCTCGTTTTAATTCTGTAAAAGAAAAACACACATGAAGGCAAAGGCAGGACCAAACAAGTTACATTCAGACTCAGGAGACACCAGTCTAATCCCTGTGTGCAGCCCCCCATGGCACTCACTCAGCCCTCAGAGACATTCCATAAAATTCCAAATGTGCATACACTTAATAATAAAGCTTCAAATACATAAAGACAAGTGGACAGAGATTTTCTTAAAAAAGATATAGAAAATTCAAATTCATATTGAGATACTTCAATGAACCATTTGTCTCAGTAAAGGAAGGGCTGCCCCGGTGGCACTAGTAGTAAAAAACCCGCTTGCCAATGCAGGAGACGTGAGACAGGAGCTCGAGCCCTGGGTCAGGAGGATCTGCTGGAAGAAGGCATGGCAACCCACGCCAGCATCCTTGTCTGGAGGATCCCATGGACAGAGGAGCCTGGTGAGCTACAGTCCATAGAGATGCAAAGAGTCACAGAGGACTGAAGTGACTTAGCACACGCTCAGAAAAGGAAAGCATAAGCAAAGAATCATTAAAGTGTAGCAGATTTGAATCAATCAGCCCTAAATGGCACCCAGAAATCAACTCCATGGCTGAGGACACACTGTCTCTTCACACACCTCTTCCAACCCAGATCACATGCTGGGCCACAGGGCCTCCGCAGACCTCAGTGGATCAAAATGACACAGATTAAGCTCTTCACCACTGAAGGGAACTAGAAATTAACAACAAAATGGTAACTAGAAAATTTTCTAAACATTCAAAAATTCAGTTCAGTTGCTCAGTTGTGTCTGACTCTGCAACCCCATGGATCGCAGCACGCCAGGCCTCCCTGTCCATCTCCACCTCCAGGAGTTTACTCAAACTCATGTCCATTGAGTCCGTGATGCCATCCAGCCATCTCATCCTCTGTCATCCCCTTCTCCTCCTGCCTTCAATCTTTCCCAGCATCAGGGTCTCCTCCAATGAGTCGGTTCTTTGTATCAGGTGGCCGAAGTACTGGAGTTTCAGCTTCAGCATCAGTCCATCCAGTGAATATTCAGGACTGATTTCCTTTAGGATGGACTGGTTGGATCTCCTTGCAGTCCAAGGGACTCTCAAGAGCCTTCTCCAACACCACAGTTCAAAAGCATCAATTCTGCAGAGCTCAGCTTTCTTTATAGTCCAACTCTCACATCCATACATGACCACTGGAAAAACCATAGTTTAGACTAATGGACCTTTGTCAGCAGAGTAATGTCTCTGCTTTTTAATATGCTATCTATGTTGGTCATAGCTTTTCTTGCAAGGAGTAAGTGTCTTTTAATTTCATGGCTGCAATCACCATCTGCAGTGATTATGGAGCCCAAAAAATTAAGCAGCATAGTTTAAAAATAAAGCATGGCTCAAAGGAGAAATCAAGTGGAAATGATGAGAACTGTACGGTAATGAAAATATGGGCCACCAAAGCATTAGAATACAAACAAAATTATGATTAGAGTTCTAAGAATACAAAGGTTGCTAATATTTGAAAATCCATAACATAATCCATTGATACAGTAAATAAAAATATGCAGAAGAAAACATGATTAAATGTAATAACTGTTCATTTTAAAACTCTCAGTAAACCAGGAATAAAAGAGAACTTCCTTTCAAACTTATAGCAGCAAAAATTTATGGGTGCTTAATTCATAATTTTTGTGAATGACAACTTAAAACATACTACTTGTCCACTTTAAAGGGAAAATATTAACCAATGGGGCTTAGAGGAAGGTATCCTGGTGAACCTGGATCCATTTAGGACTTCTGTTATAGAAATATAAATTCAGTTCTAAAATGAAAATTAGTATTTTTAATAAATTTGCCAAAGAAACTGACAGCTAAAGAAATATGGCAAAGTAAGTCATGGCTTTTGGTTCTGTTTTTTAAAAAACTTATAGCAACATCATACTTCATGTTGAAACACTGAACACTTTCCTCGAGAGTTCAGAAACAGAAACAGATGCCCACTGTCTCACACCTACTCAGCATCACACTCACAGCCCCAGCCCGTGCGGCAGCGCAAGGACAGGAGGTGAGAGGCATGAAGGCTGGGGAGACCCGCCGGTGACGGCCGTGCATGCAGCAGACTCACCTGTCAGAGTCAGGAAGTGTGTTTACTGAGCCCACCGAACACCACGGCAGGAAAATGAACTCAACTGTATTTGCATAACCGTCACTTCATGGCAAATAGATGGGGAAACAGTGGAAATAGTGTAGCCTGTATTTTGGGGGGCTCCAAAATCACTGCAGATGGTGACTGCAGCCATGAAATTAAAAGATGCTTACTCCTTGGAAGGAAAGTTATGACCAACATAGGCAGCATATTCAAAAGCAGAGACATTACTTTGCCAATAAACGTCTGTTTAGTCAAGGCTTTGGTTTTTCCAGTTGTCATGTATGGATGTGAGAGTTGGACTGTGAAGAAGACTGAGCACCGAAGAATTGATGCTTTTGAACTGTGGTGTTGGAGAAGACTCTTGAGAGTCCCTTGGACTGCAAGGAGATCCAACCAGTCCATTCTGAAGGAGATCAACCCTGGGATTTCTTTGGAAGGAATGATGCTGAAGGTGAAGCTCCAGTACTTTGGCCACCTCATGTGAAGAGTTGACTCATTGGAAAAGACCCTGATGCTGGGAGGGATTGGGGGCAGGAGGAGAAGAGGACGACAGAGGATGAGATGGCTGGATGGCATCACGGACTCGATGGACGTGGGTCTGGGTGAACTCCAGGAGTTGGTGATGGACAGGGAGGCCTGGCGTGCTGTGGTTCATGGGGTCACGAAGAGTCAGACACGACTGAGCGACTGAACTGAAGTGAACTGAGAGATAATTAGAAAATGGAACTCAAAAATGCCATCCACAGTAGTGTTCAGCAATGGATTATCTGGGAGTGATTCTAACAAAGAGGTGGTACATACTTGTAACTAAAAGTGGGAACCTTGCCGACAAGATTGAAAGAGTTGATGTTCGTGATCAGGACACTGAATACTAAGAGATTAATTCTCTTCCCACCTAATCTATATATTCAGTGGAATCACACAGCAGGACTCCTCTGTGTGTGTGTGTGTGTGTATGTGTGTGTGTGTGTGTGTGTGTGTGTGTGTTGGGAGAGGGGTAAATTAACAGTTGATTCTGCTGCTGCTGCTGCTGCTAAGTCACTTCAGTCGTGTCTGACTCTGTGCAACCCCATAGATGGAGCCACCAGGCTCCCCCATCCCTGGGATTCTCCAGGCAAGAAAATGGAGTGGGTAACAATTGATTCTAAAAATGCAAAAGTCCAAGAAACCTTGAACACATCTTGAAGAAAAAAAACAGAGAAACAGTGACTTATGGAAGTTACTGGAATTAAAGCAGGTGGTTTGATGTTAGGATAGGCAGATAGATCAATAGAACAGATGGAGGCACCCAGAGCCTGAACTCGACAGTCACTTTCAGGAAACCCAGAGCGAGGGGCGCAGGACAATACTGACTAGATTCTGCTCTGCACTCCCCTTCCAACGCCGTAGGCTCAGATGGCAGCCTGTTCGGTTCACCTGGCTCCATCCCTGCTTCAACCTTGGCTTCGGGCACCTCGTCCTTGCTCCCTTCCACCACCTGGGCCCCTGCAAAGGGGTATAAGCTAAGGATGGAAGGAGGGAGCACAGACAGGGTGGAGGTGGGCAGGAAGGGGAGGTGTGAGCAG
>SJXQ01012592.1:117291-223959 GCA_006408695.1 Aepyceros melampus
TCTAAAGTCGTGTCTACTAAAGACCAGGCTCCAGAACTCTATGGTGAAAAGCTACAGAATTACAGAGACAGATCCGTAATCTGCACTCAGCCTGGGAGGTTTCTAACAGACCTTTCAGTAACACAACAAGGGGACTAAAAGATTTTGGAAAGGGCTTAAAACACAATTAACAAGTGGTCTGTGGCCACACTGTGAGAGTAACGGGTGCACTGCCAACCAGCATGGAGCCTGTGGCCGTGGACATGCCCGTCCTGTATTCATCACGCACTCCCCACCCCCCACCACTCCATGAAACCAAGTAGAGGGAAAAAGGCCTTTCTTACAGAGTAGGACTTCAGGACCCGAGCAGGAAATGTCACTTCATACAGAACGTTGCTGCTCTCAGAGACGGAACCCTGTAAAGAAACAAACCCCGTTGCGGGGCGGCCATGCCCAGGCCATCGCTCCAGGGATGGTCTGAAATGGGAGTTTGTGGGCGATGCTCCTGGATCTTCGGGCTTGAGAGCAGAAGCTCAAACATGGACTTTCTCTTTGCACATGGAAATGTGTGACTGCTGAAGTCCTCACTTACAAGGCGATGCTTCAGGTGGACTTGGGCTCTGTCTGTGGTGCTACTCGGGGTGGGGAAGGTGCTTGGTCAGCATCAGACAAGGGAGGAGAAGTCTGTGTCCCTGTGTCTGCCTCCCCGGGGCCATCAACCCCTCTCTCTGCAGCTGGGTTGTGGTGCAGCCTTGCTGCAGGCTGGACCCACCTTCTGCTTGCAGTGCGCCTCGCTGGACCGTGCAGAGATGATCACCGTGGCCGCCATGAAGAGCTCCAGCAGCAGCAGCAGAATCAGATTGAAGTTGATCTGCCCAAGGAAAACATACACGTTTATAAAATTGGCCTCTCTGCTTTCATCCAGTGAACACAGACAGTCCCAGAGCCTTAGTGGCCTCTTCGAAGTCTGGGCAACATTTCCTGTCCAAAGTCAGATACCAGGCAAGTCTTTTCCTTCTTGGTTGTGGATTTTTGTTCTTAAACACTGTTGGCTCACAGGCTGGAACTGACCTTGTGCTGTAGTCTGCCAACTCTGACCTCAAGCTTCCCTGGCAGTTGGTCCCTCCTAGGTATTTACCCTAAAGGAATGAAAACTTCCCATGTTTACAGCAGTTCTGTGTGTAGCTGCCTCAAGTGGAAAACACCAGGCTGCTGGGGGTCACAAGGCTGACCCACATTCTGACTGTTGACAGTTACAAGAATCGATGCCTGTGCTTAAATTCACACAATACCCAACAAGTCAATTTAACTGTGTGATATAAAACCATACCATCTACTACTGTGGGAAAGAATCCCTTAGAAGAAATGGAGTAGTCCTCATAGTCAACAAGAGTCCAAAATGAACTACTTGGGTGCAATCTCAAAGATGACAGAACGATCTCTTCGTTTCCAAGGTAAACCAGTCAGTATCACAGTGATCCAAGTCTATGCCCCAACCAGTAATGCTGAAGAAGCTGAACAATTATATGAAGACCTAAAAGATCTTCTAGAACTAACACCCAAAAAAGATGTCCTTTTCATTATAGGGGGCTGGAATGCAAAAGTAGGAAGTCAAGAGACACCTGGAATAACTCTTACAGTAAAGTGATGCACTCAATATGCCAGAAAATTTGGAAAACTCAGCAGTGGCCACAGGACTGGAAAAGGTCATTTCTCATTCCAATCCCAAAGAAAGGCAATGCCAAAGAATGTGCAAACTACCACACAATTGCACTCATCTTACACGCTAGCAAAGTAATGACCAAATCCTCCAAGTCAGGCTTCAACAGTATGTGAACCGTGAACTTCCAGATGTTAAAGCTGGACTGAGAAAAGGCAGGGGAACCAGAGATCAAATTGCCAACATCTGGATCATTGAAAAAGCAAGAGAGTTCCAGAAAAACATCTATTTCTGCTTTATTGACTATGCCAAAGCCTTTGACTATGTGGATTACAACAAACTGTGGAATATTCTTCAAGAAATGGGAATACCAGACCACCTGACCTGCCTCTTGAGAAACCTTATCAGGTCAGGAAGCAACAGTTAGAACTGGACATGGAAAAACAGACTGGTTCCAAATAGGAAAAGGAGTATGTCAAGGCTGTATATTGTCACCCTGCTTATTTAACTTATATGCAGAGTGCATCATGCAAAATGTGGAGCTGGATGAAACACAAGCTGGAATCAAGATTGCTGGGAGAAATAGCAATAACCTCAGATACGCAGATGACACCACCCTTACGGCAGAAAGCGAAGAGGAACTGAAGAGCCGCTTCATGAAAGTGAAAGAGGAGAGTGAAAAAGTTTGCTTAAAACTCAACATTCAGAAAACAAAGATCATGGCATCTGGTCCCATCACTTCATGGGAAATAGATGGGGAAACAGTGGAAAGAGTGGCTGACTTTTTTTTTCTGGGCTCCAAAATCACTGCAGATGGTGATTGCAGCCAAGAAATTAAAAGATGCTTACTCCTTGGAAGAAAAGTTATGACCAACATAGGCAGCATATTAAAAAGCAGAGCCATTACTTTGCCAACAAAGGTCTGTCTAGTCAAAGCTATGGTTTTTCCAGTAATCATGATGGATGTGAGAACTGGACTATAAAGAAAGCTGAGCACTGAAGAATTGATGCTTTTGAACTGTGGTGTTGGAGAAAACTCTTGAGAGTCCCTTGGACTGCAAGGAGATCCAACCAGTCCATCCTAAAGGAGATCAGTTCTGAATATTCACTGGAAAGACTGATGCTGAAGCTGAAACTCCAATACTTTGGCCACCTGATGTGACGAACTGACTCATTTGAAAAGACTCTGATGCTGGGAAAGATTGAGGGCAGAAGAAGGGGACGACAGAGGATGAGATGGTTGGATGGCATCACCGACACAATGGACATGGGTTTGGGTGGACTCTGGGAGTTGGTAATGGACAGGGAGGCCTGGCTGCGGTTCAAGGGGTCGCAAAGATTTGGACACGACTGAGCGACTGAACTGAACTGAACTGGGAGTTGGTGATGGACAGGTGATGTGCTGAAGTCCACAGGGTCGCAAACAGCATATTCAACTGAGCGACTGGACTGAACTGATAAAACCAACTAATCAGGAATTCCCTGGCGGTCGGTGATTAGGACTTGGCACTATTAGTACCCGGGGCCGAGTTCGGTGCTTTTCTTTTTTTCGCTCCGCTGGGTCCTCCCTGCTGCGCGTGGGCTTTCTCTAGTGGAGCCAAGAGGGGGCTCTCCAGCCACGGTACTCAGACTTCTCTTTGCGGTGGCTCCTCTTGTTGCGGCTCTCGGGCTCTGCAACATGCAGGCTCAGCAGCTGCGGTGCACGGACTGAGCTGCCCCGCGGCAGACAAAACTTTAATACTCAACCAATAATAATGAAAGATGTCCCCTCACCAACAGTCTTCATGGAGATGACTTTACAGGTGAGTTCCATCAGACTTTCCAGAAGCAGTGACTTCTCATTGTGTCAAGATGTTGCAAAAAGCAAAAACGAGGTAAGAGCTTCTGTGTTCATTTTATGAGACAGGAAAACCTTGGTTCTAAAACCAGACAAAGGAAATGTAGGTCCATTTCACTCAGGAAACTTGAGGAGCAACCCTAACCACCAGACTGGCTGGTCAGCACATCAAAACACTGAAAAGCTAATCTCAGGAAGGAAAGTTTCAACACCAGAAAAATCAGTGTGTTTAATGAACTAAATGAGGACAGAGCACCTTAGTAAGTCCAAGAGCAAGCAGCACATGTTTATATTTTTAAAATGAAAAACGTATAGCAAACCGGGACTTGAAGACAAGGCTTTCACTTTGTGAAAGTTATGTATAAAACACTTAGTGGAGGGCCAGTGGCTAAGAAGCTGCCTTCCAAGGAAGGGGATGCGGGTTCGATCCCCAGTTGGGGAACTAAACTCCCAAGTGCCGCAGAGCTACCAAGCCCACGCCCCACGACGGCTGAGCCCTCAACGCAACTAGCAAGTCTGCAGGCAGCACAGCCAAAGAAGAGAAAGAGGAAACTCCACGGCAACTTTAGATCCAGCCCATTTAAAGCCAGGAAAAGGACAGAAAGGCCCAAGTGCCAGAAGTCCTGGCCAAAGCTACGAAGACAAAGGAACTGGAAGGGACGCCTGAGCAGGGCGTGTAAACTGCTGTGAGTGGGTGACACAGAGACTGGCACGGAGCCCCCAGTGCAACCAACAGGAAGGCTCGGAGGACGGGGTCCAGCACAGCTTCTGGACACAGAGTCCACTTAGGAGAATCCATTCCTAAAAATGGCCACAATTTCAATAAAGGCTAAATTAACACATGCCGTCAGTTGATTTGACAATGTAAGATGCTGTCACTGGGGCAACTGGATAAAGGACACCCAGGAATGCTCTGTACTGTGCATGCAAATTCTTTTGAGTCTCTTAACACTTGGAAATAAAGGGAAAAAGGAAAATCAGAAGCTCCTCTGTGCACTAGCAACACGCCCGTGAATTACGTAGGGTCTGTCTAACCAATACAGGAACATTCCGACCCTGATCAAGGGCAGATGCCGTGAGGGGGAGACAGTCTGTGCCCTGGTGGGTGACGCCACACAACAAAGCTGTCAGTTCTCACAAGGTCACTCTATAAAATTCAACTAATCGCAACAGAATCTCAGACGCACTTTTTGAGGAGCTCAGCAAACTTATCCTCTAACATATTTGAAATAAGAGTGGTCGACTCAAGAAGGAAGACAGCTGAAGTCACGAAGCCACACTGACGAGCCTGGCTTCGCCTCAGCCGCCAAGCAGCCCGTGGGGGTGGGGGTGGGGGCCGGCACACGGAGGGGGAGCCTGAGCTGCTGACCTCGGAGAGGCCCACCTCAGGACAAGCCGAGGACTGGAGCAGCCAGCAGACAGAAAGGAAGTGCAGGAGGGTACACGCCTGGGAAGAGGGCTTCAGAAGTGGCAGTGATCAGAGGGTGACCTGTGGCCACTGGAAGCCACACCACACTCATCAGATGGGACAACGGAGTGGCTGGAGACGCCGAGTGCAGGGAAAGCTGTGGGACCCGGCAGCCTCCGGCCGTAGGGGGACGGACCCTGCGGGGTCCTGCACCTGGCTGTGTCTGTGGGTTCATGGCCCCCCTGGGCATCCAAGGAGCCCACAGAGACGTGCCCCGTTGGCTTCGTTTGCTGAGGGGAGAGTTGGAGGCCATGGAGCCCGGCCCTTCCCTAAGAAGGCAGTGCCCAGGAGGACAGCAAGCAGCCTGGGCGGGGAGTGCGGGGATGGAGGCAGCAGAGGCTCTGCTGGAGCCCCTCATGGCTTCCCCCTAGGGAGGGGCAAGACCTGCTCGGCAGGGAGAAGGGGGAGGGGAGCAGCCCCTTCACCCTGGTGGCCTCACAGGGGTGGCTTTAGGGCTTCCTGTTTCACTATACGTGACCCTGTTTGGATACTGGGGGTCCCGACCTCGTGGTCCTGGGGTCCTTTGTGTGTTCAGGTGTCTGACCTTCACATCCTCCACACGGCCTGGTTGGAGCTTGGAGGTGCAGGAGCCCGTGGGTCTGGTTAACAGTGGGCTCTGGGGCCCAGACCTGGGTTGGGGGCGCTGTGGCCCAGCCCGGGGGAGGCCACCGGGTAGGAGGAGGATGTGTGTCCGAAGCTTCGGGCATCTTCAGTCTCTCCATCCACTCTGTGTGGGGGCACCGTACTGGGTGATGGATTGATGGATGCTGGATTATGTTCTGGTCTGGGATTTCTGCCACCATCAACAGGGCTGCTAGGAGCACGCTGCCTGGTCACCCGTGTGAGTGTCTCTGAGGTCTGTACCTCTTCTGAAAGGACCTGAAAATTCCAGGCCTTTGCCAAGAGCCTGCAGCAGCAATAGGAGTTGCAGGATGTGAGGGAAGCACCCTGGGCCCTTGCCCGACAGATGCAGGACACGGCTTCAGCTGACCTCTGATGACGGGTCGGCCTCAGCTCAGCTGCCCATCAGCATGGCGGTTTCCTGCCGCTAAGCCCCTGGTGCAGTCACCTACAGCCCAAGACGTTCTCTCAAGACTCCTCACGGTGCCCTAGAGCCAGCCGCTCTGACAGAACCTGCCCCCTTCCTTACAGCGTGGGCTCCTGTGTCTGCAGGACAACTGGCTGGGCTTGTGGTGGGCGGGTGGCAGGGCCATAGCCGAGCAGATCACAGCTGTGCGCCAAGCCTGGGACAGCCACACCCCTGACTGCTCAGGCTGGCCAGATGCAGGCGCTCTCCTCTCGTGCCAGGGCAGCTGTGTGGTGGTGGGGAGACCCTCACCTGAACTACAAGGGGGCTCCGCCCTGGCCCTTGGTACCACCTGGACCTGCTGGGGCCTGCCTGGGGCCTGCCTCTGGGCCCACAGGCTGGCGCCTCTCCACACAGGGTTTCCTCAGTGAAGAAGCATCACAATCATCAGCGAGGCTTTGCGGCTTCTTACAAACAGTCTCCAGACCTTCTGCTGCATTTATGCCCAGGAACCTGATACCGTATTTCATAAAGTAATACCTGTATTTCAGTAACATTTTCAACAACACCTGTTTCTGGCATAAATAATTGTTTTACATGGATTTTCACACCCAACAACCTTGCTACGTGCACTTAACGATCAAATGTCGAGAAAGCAGAGAATCATCTCCTGCAGAACAGGCAGCAGACAGGCTCCTACCAGCCCCGAGCGTCTGCCATCTTCCTGCCCAGACGCCCAGCTGGGGTGTCTCTGGCCTCCGCACCCTTTTCCCGATCTTAAAGACAAGCATTCACTGTCACACACGGAGCCGTGGCATCTCTAATCAGGCCCTGTTTCCTAGAGACTCTTCTCTGCTTTCTTGTGACTTAAATAACAAGACTCTTCCATTTTTCTTAGCAGAAAATAAAAGTAATAATGGGACTTTAGTCAGCAGCATCACACATTCAACAAAATACACTATTATGTGCTGCTAATGTTTAAGACCCTGTTTAAGACTCATTGGGAAAGACCCTGAAGCTGGGAAAGATCGAAGGCGGGAGGAGAAGGGGGCAACAGGGGATGAGATGGTTGGATGGCATCACCGACTCAATGGACATGAGTTTGGGTAAGCTCCGGGAGTTGGTGATGGACAGGGAGGCCTGGCGTGCTGCAGTCCATGGGGTCGCAAAGAGTCGGACACAATTAGCGACTGACCTGAACTGAATTTAAGAACTGTCGTGAAAGAGATAGAAAAAGTCAGTGAATCCATCCACTGACACCAATGAAAGCACCGAAGACAGTTCTTTTCCTCAGAAGCACAGGTGGAATTCTCAGCCTCGAGAGCCACGGTGCACATCCCTACGTGACTGCCCAGCAGACAGCTCGCCGACACTCGCTCCAGGCCCATGGGGCTGAGCAGACTCGGCAGGAGCCGAGCCCTCGGCACCTGCGGCCGTGGGAGACTGTGTGGCTCTCTGCGGACTCACATCTACTGCTGACGGGTTCAGGACAAGCTTACAGCCGAACCAGATCAGGCAGGTGGTGGTGACGGCAAACGTGGACACGAACAGTATCTGGAAGTTGGGGATCTGGAAGACAAGATGGGAGGCTTTCCTTCACCTCTGTGTGAGGTTTAACCTCACTCCTGGGCACTGGCCACCCATCCTGAGGACAGGCACTTAGCATCAGCGGGGGTGCCTGTGAGCTCGGCCTGTCTGCCCTCATGGGGGCAGGAAGAAGGGGGTGCCCCAAGGGCGGCCTGGGCCCGTCCCCCCAGCATGCCCTGCAGTTCGGGGCCTCCGGTGCCGCCCTTAAGCTATGCAGACGGAAGGCTGGACTCACCGCGCTAACGTTTCTCCTCGAGATGGCGAAGCTCACGATGGCTGAGGGGATGCACTGAAAAGAGAGAGTGGGTGAGCATCCCGCCTGCCGCTCTGTCTCCTGAAAACCTGCAGGGCCCGAGGCATGTCCCCTCTGCCCAGGGGTCTTGCTCGAAGCTGGAGGGTTCTGGGTCTTTCGAACTAATTCTTCTGGAAACAGACTTAATTGTTCTGATGACGGAAAGACACCTGAAGGTGAAGACTGTCCTGGCCAGACACGCCTGGAGCAGATGTAGTTTCCTATCACCCTGGACCAGGCGCGGCTTGCTAAGAACTACCCAGGAGATGCCAAGCCCCTTGGGGTCCTTGTCGGGAGCTCCCACTGTGCCCTCCCAGGAGCCGAGGCAATGAAAAGGGGAGCCTGGGCGGCAGGGAGGGGCGGGGGGCCAGCCTGAGCCTCGGGGGCCACGCCAGTGTCTCTGCAGCCCCGGGACCCCCAGCCTCGGAGGGAGCAGCGGGGGCAGAGCCTGGCAGGAGGTGGATGGGGGCTGGGCCAGGGAAGGAGCCAGTGGGACCACGTGACCCGCCCCCACCCCATCACGCCTGACGATTCTGCTGTCTAGGTCAGTGTGGCCCTGGAGCCATCTGGGTCAGAGGTCCCTGTGACCCCTATACAGGGCTGGTCCAGTGGTGAAGAGCAAGGGCCACTGAGGAGGCTCTAGAGAGAAGGGCAGCAGGTGAGTGGAATTCTTTCAACAGGTTTTCGTTAAGAGAGCGGAGGCTGGGCACCCTGCGTGGGTACAGGGTAAGGAAACGTCAGTCTCGAGTTTTCAGACACTTGGGAGTGCTGACAGGGCTGGAGCAGGGAGCAGGTGGGCGAGGCCCACCCCCAAGACCCCAGGGAACATGCCCTGTGCTCGAGCTGGCCGGAGTCACTGGTTGTTTCTCCCTTGGGCCTCAGCACTCTGAGTCCAGAGCAGGCGGGCAGGTGTAGCCCCCAAACCATGGAGGGGGTTCCCTGACGGCTCATGGGACGGCCCAGAGCAGCATGCAGCCGCCTGTGAGAAATCAAAGGGCCGCTTTTCACCCTGCAGTTGGTGGAGGAAGGCAGCCTTGCTTCATTCATCCGTTTCAGAAGTGACAGAAGCCAAAGTATAGAGAGATTTTTTTGAATGAGACGTGAGCAACAGCAACGGGTCAATCTCAGAGTCAAGAATTCGGTGCTGACAGAGGACCGCTACTCACCGAGCCTGCAGCACAGCGTAGGTAGTCCATCTCCAAAGGAAACACGTTTCCCAGGTAGAGAGAAAACCCCGAGGTCACAAGCAGGCAGCTCTGCAGGACAGCACGAGCACAGGTGGCTGGACAGCCAGCCCTCCGTCCACATCTTAACAGCACCCAGGCCTATATCCTGCTGGACCTGACGCCTCCTGAAGGACAACAGCTGCGCACCCCCCAGGCTCAGGCTGTGGGCTTCAACACTCACTAGGGGGACGGGAGACTGTCAAAACTGAAAGCAAAAAGCAGCAGTGCCAGACACCTTCACCTCAACGCGTGCAGCGGGCCTGGGGGCGGGGCCCAGCGCACAGCCCTGTCCTGCTCAAGGAGGCGGAGGTGGAGACTCACCCCACAGGGAAGGCCGCGGGGTGCAGGCCTTGGGTAGAGGTCTCTCAGACCCGGGGTCTGGATGGGGGGCTTTGTGCACCGTAGAGTGGGAGCACGGGGCCTGAGAGTGCGGGCACAGAGGGGACATTGGTGAACCCCCAAGGGAGGAGCAGAGAGCAGGGCCACACGCTGCGGCCGAGGGCAGAGCCCCAGCCCCTGCGAATGAGAGGAGGCTGACCAGCTGCTGGCGCCCACACGGGGGCGGGGGAGGAGACTCCCCTGAGACACACGTAGTGGGGGCTTCCAGTCTCAGTGGGGCAGGGTCGCAGTGTGGGGCAGGGCAGGCAGGGCCACTGGGGTGCTGCAGGGCCGGCCTGTAGGGCCTGCGCCCAGAGAGGGGCAAGGGCCCAGCCTGGATCCTGGGTCTTGGCCTGGGCACACGGAGCCCCAAGGTCCTACCCAGAGAGCTGGGCCAGCGGCCAGCCCAGGTGGCCGTGCTCGCTCAGGCTTAAATGGCTCTTTCTGTTGTCCAAGTGTCTACACAAGCTGTCAGAAAAGAGACGTCCAAGGACCCCAGGCAAGGTCCGCCGTGCCTGCCCCCAGCTCCCTGCTGGCCCTGCCCCTCTGGCCCCTTGGTCTTCACTGTCCCATGGCCCTGGCCTCCTGCCTCAGGACCCCATTCCGCTGTTCACCCTGCCAGAGGCCCATCCTGAGAGCGGAGCCCCTCCTCCCCATCTCTGCAGAGCCCCCAGGAGGTGACGGTCGTGCAGGCCACCCTGGCCCAACAGGTGACCTGGCCGACGGGCAGCATGGGCCCCAGACTGTCCCAACCTGGCCAGGACACGAGCGGCACCAGGGAAAGAATCCAAAGCTCACAAGCAAGTGAGCACGTCACATCCGTGAGGCTTCCAGATGCAGCAGTGGCCTGGGCCGCGGGAGCCACACGCAGGCAGGGGGCCCTTGGCGGGGAGCACTCACCCCCATCAGCACAGAGAAGACCCACGTCTTGCGGCTAAAGCACGGGGGCAGCCTCGACGACAGCTGAAGGTCACCGGGCTTGGTGTCCGGGGCGTAGCCCGCGGCATCCGGCCTCCCACGCTCCAGTGGGGGCATCTGGTCATAGGCCAGGCCCTCCCGGCACTGCTCCTCACGGGCCATGGGCCAGCTGGAGCCAAGGCTGGTGTGAGCAGCCGTAGCACAGCACTCACCACGCAGCCCCGTCCTTATCTGCGATAAGATTACAAATTACACTTTGATCACTCTGAAAAACCTCCCAAAGAAGTGATTTGTAGTAAACACTTGTTCTGGGGCTTCACCGTGGCTCACTGGTGAAGAGGCCACATGCCAGTGCAGCAGGCACGGGTCTAACCCCTGCTCCGGAAAGACTTCACATGCCAAGGGGCAGTTATGCCCATGAGCCACACCCATGGAGCCTGTGCGCCCAACAAGGGCAGTCACTGCAACGGGAAGCCCAGCACCGCAGCTGCAGAGTAGACCCCACACGCCACAACCAGAAAAAGCCCGCGCAGCAACCAAGACCCAGCACAGCCAAAAGTACATCTTTTAAAAAGCATTTTAAAAGTTTTTAAAATACTTGTTTTCAGTAAAAGAACTATCATACGTACGGAAGTACTGTGAATCTGAAGAAGAAAATAAGCACTTACTTTTGCAAGTGACTAGAATCACTCTCCCAGTAAAGCCACCTTGACCAGTCCAGATTCATGGAGGGACTTAGGCACCTTGCTGAACTGGGGCTCCCCCCCCCCAGCATCTCACTGTCCACTGGCAGCTGCATCCACGAACCCCTTGATGTGCCAGTTACCCCAGGTCCAGGGTGGTGACCAGACAAGAGATCACAGATGTACCCACCCGAGGGGTTCCCAGCTGTCCACGCACTTACCTCCGTGGTGATTCTGGTGGCGGGAGCACTGGTCTCTGGGTGACGGGCTCCTGTTACTGAGTCACTGTGCCTTGGCGTCCAGTGAGAACTATTCACAGACGGAACAAAAGCCCGGCAGAACTGCACTTAAGCCAGGGAAGCAGGACTGCTTCCTGAATTTCAATGAGGGCATGAAGCGAGGGATCCTAGAAGCTTCTCGGTTGTTGTGTAACTGCTGGCCCAGAGTTCCACTCCATCCAGTGCTCCTGCATCCGCCAGGAGCAGGGGGGCCTCCTCTGGCTCACTTGTGGCAGGCAGGCTGTGGGCAGCAGAGTGGGCCTCTCGGAAAAAAGAGTATGCCCGAGTGCAGAACTGCACCAAGCTGATGATCCTGGGAGGCTGGACAGCCGAGTGCTTGACTCTTTCGGAAACAGGCACGGTTTTATCCAAAGTCTTATTCTCCGTCCTTTCTGGAAGCCCTTTTCCATCCCTGCCATCACAAGAGAAAGACCCTTCACAAGGTCACACACAATGCTATCTGCGCTCCGAGTGGCTGGCCTTGCCCTTAAACTGTTTGAGATTCTGACCCAAGGGCTCCTGTGAGCCGTGCGGGTCCCGCTGTTCCCTTTATTTCTGCTCACCATGGAGAGGGACAGGACGGGCATGCATTTTGCCCAGACTCTGGGTGTTACTGTTCAGGCACTCAGTCATGTCTGACTTTTTGCAACCCCATGGACTGCAGCACACCAGGCTTCCCTGTCTTTCACTATCTCAAGGAGTTCACTCAAATTCATGTTCATTGATTCAGTCATACCATCCAACCATCTCATCCTCTGTGGCCCCCTTCTCTTCCCGCCCTCAATCTGTCCCAGCATCAGGGTCATCAACCTGGTCAGAAGCTGCAAAGTATCAATACTCCTCACTGTCCTTCAGCCTTCCCTATTTGCCATTGCTTGTGAACTTCACACATGGTCAGTGCGCTCCAGAACAAAAACCACAGTCACAGAAACTAACCCAAATGATCACATGGACCACAGCCTTGTGTAACTCAATGAAGCTATGAGCCATGCTGTTCAGGGCCACCCAAGACGGACCAGGTCATGGTGGAGAGTTCTGACAAAACATGGTCCTCTAGAGGAGGGAACAGCAAACCTCATCCGTACATTTGCCTTGAGAATACACGAACAGCATGAAAAGACAAAAAGGTATGACGTCAGAAGATGAGCCCCTAGGTCGGTCGGTACACAGAGACTCCAGTGCCCCAGTCACGCCAGTCTCCTGTATTCTCAGGAGCCGAAGCATTCCACAGAGCTGGCCACGCAGACCACAAGCCCACATCATGCCCAAGCAAAGGCGTCAGGTTCCCATCATGGGATGCTCAGTGTCTTAGTTTTTCAACCAATCAAAAAGTATTAGAATTAATTTTCACAAACTGTGAGGTCAAGAAGGGATTTTAAACATTGAAAACCTCCCAAACCTCGTTAGTGACTGCCTTTTAAAACAATAAGTGCAATTAGCAGGGAGACTGTCAACCAGTGGAACTCTTCGCTTCTCTCCTTGCTTGAAGGTGTGACCATGTCTGTGCATTTCCAAAGCTGTGGAAACACAAATAAGCAGTCTGGAATTAGAGATGGTGGGACAAACGCCTCCCAACTGTCCTGGGAAGAACTTCCCCATCTCTGGCAGCAACACCAGTCTCTAGAACAAGCCCCATCCCTCACACGAACTCTGTCCCTAAAGTGCCCTCTCTCCCTCTGTGCTGCCGAGGCCCTGTTCATGGTTCAACATTTACCCCGCCGTCCGGTGCTCACTTGCAGGATGGGCGGGACAGGCCACGGCCCTTCCCGTGTGGAGTCCACAGCCTAATGAGGGACAGGCACACAGGGGATAAAGGGGTGTGTTCTATGGGGACTCACTTGACTTCCCCTGTGATGGCAAATAAGTCCAGGGAGGGTGTGGGGGGCTACTCAGGAGAGTTAGGGTAGGCCTCACTGGGGGGATGGTGAGGAGGGCAGGGCAGCAGAGGCACCCAGGTGCAGAGGCACTGAGGTGGCAAGGCTGGAGGGAGGTGGGCACAGGGACGCTGTGGGGCAAGGTGCAGGTGAGGCGCCCAGGCATGAGGCACCTGAGGACGTGGAGACAGCCATGGCTTGGACTCTGAGATGCACTTGCTGGGCAGAAGTGAGCATCCAGCTGGGTGGAGCACAGACCGTGGGACAGCAGGTGAGAGCAGGTGTTGGTAGGACAGAGGGGGAGCCGTGGGCGTGGTGAGAAGCCACCAGATTCTTGATAGACTGAAAAGTCAAGCGGACCTGTCATCTGAATAACATGAGATGAGGGGAGCAGGAGTTCAGGGGACTGGAAGGTTCCTGGCCCGAGAGGTGCAGCTGCCTCACCTGAGACAGAAAACAGAGATCAGGAGTTTTGTCCACCAAACAACTCAGCCACAAGACTATGTTCCGCGACAAGAGAAGCCACTGCAATGAGAAGCCTGCTTGCCACAACTAGAGAAACCCGAAGCAAATCAACAAAGAGGCAGCTCAGTCAAAAACAAACAAAAACTTTGTAAAAAATTGTATATGCAACTAATCGACGCTTAAAGTAATATATGGTCTTAAATGCTAAAGTTAAAAATGAAGAAAGTTCCGTTCCAAAATTCAATATCTAATTTTCCAACTTAAAAAGTTAGAAAAGCACAAATCAAACTAGAAGAAGAAGGGGGAGGGCAGGGGAAGAGGAGTGGAAGCGGGAGGAGGAGGAAGAGAAGGCAAGAAACAATGAGTAGAAACAAAGTGAAACCGAAAGGTATTTTTTTGAAAAGATAAATAAAATTGATAAACATGTAGCTAGACTGATGAAGACAAACAAGACGACAGACATTAACTACTAAAGTCAGGAATGAAAGATGGCTCATCACAGTGGATCACAGAGACAGTAAAAGGATAGTAAGGAAATACCATGAACAAATTATGCCAACAACTTGACACATTGGCTAAAACGGACAATCCCTTAAAATTACCAAAGTTTATGCAATATTGCTGAATATTGGTAACGCCCTTTAACCAATACAAAAGTTGAATTTGTTAAAACAGATATACAATATGTGTTTGACAGGCCACGAGGCAGGCTGTTCCAGTTAGCACAGAGTTCAAGCCACATCAGGTATAAGCTGGAGGCGGTCACACAACTCAATAAATGAAAAATTCCCCATCACTCAGGCACAAAATTACCAAGCTGGATCAACACACAAAACAGATCATACACCATGACCAAGTTGAGCTTCCCAGGAAAGCAGAGTGGTTTAACACTTGAAAATTCAATCAATGTAATTCATTCTCATTAACACGCTAAAATAGAAAAACAAGACGTCATTTCACTAGATACAGGAAAAGCATTTGAGAAAACTCCACATCCAAGCACCGTAAGAACTCTCAGAAAAGTGGGCAGAGGGGACTTCTCCAACTTGATAAAGCACATTTGTCAAAGCTACACCTAACAGCACCGAGCAGACAAACGTTCAGCCGGCTCCCGCCCAAAAGGAGGCAAGCACACCCACCTTGCCCGCACGAAGCCCGGCCAACCTGCTCCGGGTCCCACCCACCAGCACAGGCGTGACGTCACTCCCACAGGGCGCACTAACGGTCGCAACCGCCCACCCTTCGCAGCTAACAGTCTCCGCGTGCGGCACCCCCATTGGCCGAGCGCCACAGGCGCCGCAACCCTATTGGCCAAGCTCCAGGGCGCGCTGGCACGCGCGCGGCAGCCCATTGGCTGCAGGAGCGGCGTGCCGCGTGCGGGCACGTCGGGCGGCGGCGCTGAGGCGGGGCGGCCAGGCCATGCTGCGCCTCGCGGCCAAGGTGGTTTCCTTCTTCTGGAGGAAGGCGGACTGCCCAGAGGAGGAGGCCGGACCGCTGGGGCCCGAGCTCGTGGAAGGTGCCTCGCGGGGAGGGCGGGCCGCGCGGCCCCTGAGGCGGCCCGGCCTCACTGGGCGCTGCCCGGGCGGGGGCGGCCGCTAACCTAGTAGTAGCCCCGGAGCTCGCGAGGCCTGGTTCCGGCGCCTGCACTGAGGGTGGGGTGGGGAGTGGCCCGCGCCGGGTCCCAGGGCCTCTGCGTGACCAGACCAGGGTCTGAGAGACCCCGCGTCACCTTTGTACTGTCTGCTCCGTCAAAGCTGAGGCGTGTCTCTTTCGTGGCGATCTCTTCCCAGCGTAGGATCTGGGTCTCCTTTCCGCTTGGTTTCTTCACGCGCTGCGAGCGCCCTGACACCAGACCCTCTGGACAGGTTCCGCTCTTTCTCTGTCAGTGCCCCAGCAGTTGTGTGTGTTCACGGCTCTGGAAAGGGTGACCCTGGCTATCCTAAACTGCCCTTTTAGTCCCATGGGTCTTGCTCTTGAAATTGTTTTCGAACCCGTTTCCTGAAGTCCAGGCAGTACTTCTGATTCTGGAACCCGGAATTACACATTCCCCAAGGTTCTTGGCATTTTCTCCCAACCCCTCCTTCTGTCCAAGACTTGAGCGCTGGGTAGTGAGTCTCTAGTTGCTTTCTGTAACCTCCCCAAACAGAAAATTCTCAGCGAGAGAAGCCAGAACGTCAGTCATGGAGCTACTTGTTGTCTCAACGTGCTGTTAGGCGTCTGCAGCTGGCGTTCTGCCTCTTCAGCAAACTGCAGCCTGGAGCAGGATGCTTCACCCATCCAGGCCTTGTCTATCAGTGCAGCCCCTCAGCAGCAGTAGGATGACAGCCCGGCCTCAGTGAGCTTCCAGCTGGGCCGGGGGGCACTCAGGTGTCTTCTGTGTCAGAAGGAGCAGGAGTTCTAGACCCAGGTCTCTGAGTGGATGAGGGAAGGCCTGCTGTGCCCCAGACTTGCCCCCCAGGCCCAGAATCTTCCAGTAGTGCCTGTCTAGGATTGAGTGCTCAGTTGTGTCCCACTCTTTGCAACCCAGTGGACTATAGCCCGCAGGCTCCTCTGTCCATGGGATTCTCCAGGCAAGAATACTAGAGTAGCTTGCCATTTCCTCCTCCAGGGGATGTTCCTGAGAAGGAATTGAACCTGCGTCTCCTGCATTCCTGGTAGTTTCTTTTACCACTGGGCCATCAGGAAGCCATTTCTGGTATGATGAAATAATACAGAATCTCCTAGCCCTGCTGCTGGTAGTATTGGCGATGAGAAAGACAGTAGTGGTGATAAGAGTGCACAGTAGTGACTCCCCCACTGCTGCTCTAAAGCAGCCCCCAGCCTGTGCCAGCAACTCAGAGGTCTGTGCCTTGCACATTCTGTCATGTAATAACCTTCACACAGCTCTCTTGGACTGTAACTGTCGCCATTTTACAGATGAGGACAGGCACAGACCTAGCCCAGGGTTCCACAGATGGCAGGGCAAAAGCTGGGCATCGAACCCAGGCAGCCTGGCTCTAGAATCAGAGCTCTCTCCATGGTGCCTACCACCTGTGCCCCTTGGAGTAACCTGGGAAGTCTGCCTCCAAAACCCTACTTTCTGAGCACTCTGCTTTCCAGGGAAGTTCTCAGCCCACAGGTCTCCTGGCCACAAGGATGCTCTGAGCTCCACTGTTCTCTGGGAGACTCAGCTGTAGTGTGCACTTGCTTTGTGACCAATGTAACCTCTCTGTTTACCTGTCTCAGGTGACACCAGGTTGAAAACTGTCCAGGGTGTCGTGACAAGGTACTGCAGTGATTATGGCATGATTGATGATTTGATCTACTTCTCCAATGAGGCTGTGACTAGCAAAGTGCTTCTAAATGTCGGACAGGAAGTTATTGCGGTTGTGGAAGAAAATAAGGTGTCAAATGGACTGAAAGCAATCCGGGTAAGGCCTGAGTTCTTGAGGAAGAATTCTCTCCACCTTGAGCTTCACACCACCATCCTCCTCTTAGAGACAACCTATGGTTTTATGCCATGGAGGAAATCAGTGTTACTACTTCATTATCTATTCTTCTAGTCATTTAAAAAACTATTGTTACAAATGATAGCTATTTGGACCCTTTGTTATCCAGTTAGCAAAGATAATTAATGAACTCTACTATGCAGCAAATTTTTCTTTTAAAAAAAGTAGTAGTATTACTCTCTGATTTCCTGATGTTAGTTATAGGGTATGCATGTTAACATTTTAGTGGTTATCGTCAAATTATCCTTCAAGAACTTTGTGCTAATTATACTTAGGAGCAGGATGAGAAACTTTAGTTACCCATGTTGGCAAGGGTATGGACTTAGGCATCTTGGAAATCTTCACCAGTCACTTTGATAAGTGAGCTTATTGTTTTAATTTGCATTTAAGCCTTAAAATAGACTAAATATTCCCATTTTTTTCCTGTGAGTTATTTTAGTGTCCTTTATACGTTTTGTTTGTTGGGTTTAGCTATTTAAAATTAAACTTTCTACATTACAGGATTAAGTTTCATTCCCCATAGTTAATGGGTCTGTCTATTCCTTGTGGCTCCAGGGCTTTATATGAATCCTTAGGCTTTTCACACTTCTCAGTACAGACATGCCCTCAGGTTTTCCTCTGAAAAATTGTTTATTTACATTTAAATGTCTAATTTCCCTGGAACTTATTGGCTCTGTGGACTGAAACAAGGAACCAGACGTTTCTTTCCTGGTAGCTTGCCAGTCATCCGCTGAGTGGTCAGGTCTTTCCTACTGAGTTGGAAGGTCCCAGAGTCCCACCTACCTGGGACCCTGTCTGGACCCTGTCGGTCCTGATGCCTTTACTTGGCCCCTGTGGCACAGTCACATCCTTGGGCGGCAGGCTGGTTTCCCTCTTCCTGTCCGTGGATGGGCCTCTCTGGCTTTCCTCTTATTCTGGATGAACACTAGAGTCATCCTGGTGTTTCTCCTCTTGGTTCAGACTCACCTGGACCAGCGCAGAGTACATGGATCCATTTAGGTCAAGTGACATGGATCAGAGTGAGTTTTCACCAGCTACAAATTATGTCCACTCATTTAAGCCTTCCTTTGTGTTCTTTTTGTTCACTTAATGTTCTGCAGATTCCTTAAGTTTATTTTTGAGAATTGTATTCATTTTGTTTCATTATCAATATGATTTTATTTTGTATTTTCAATCTTTTTCTTCCCTTATAGGAAATCTGTTGATTTTTGGTATATAATTTGGTATCTGCTAAACTACTGAGTTCAACTACTTTTTTAAATGGTCATGACATACCATCTACCAATCCTATGTCGCTATTTAGATTTATTAAAATTAAGTAAAATTTAGAATTAACTCCTCAGTTTCATGAACTACATTTTAAGTGCTGAACATGACTGGTGGCGCCAAATTGGATTCTTCCAACAGAAACCATCTCTGTTAGGGCAGAAGGGCCTGTGGAGTTGGCTCTGGTCTGGAACATGCCACCCCTGGGGAACAGCACCTCCTTCTCATGCTCCACCTGAACTCTGACTCTTCAGACAGAGTGCTTCCTTGTTTGTTTTTAGCTCTTCTGGAAGATGCCTGTATCACTTGATTTACCAACACTAGGTAGGATTAACTGACTTCCACTGTGAAAGTTGTGGAATTGGCTCATTTCTACTAGCCTCTGGATTTATTTGCTCATTTTTTATTTAGATTTTTTTTATCATAGTAAAATGTGTATAACATGAAATTGTTAACCATTTAAAATCTCTTGATGCCATTCAGTGGCACTGAGTACATTCGTATTGTTGTCCACCCATATGACTACTTTCACAACTTCTCATCATTCCAAGTACAAACTCTGTACCTACTAAATAATCACCTACTATTCTACTTTCTGTCTCTATGAGTTTGACTATCCTGGGATGCTTCATGTAAGTGGAATCATGTATTAGTCCTTTTGTATCTTCCTTATTGGACTTAATATAATATTTTCAGAGTACATCCACGTATCAAGTATCAGTTCTTCATTCCTTTTTATGGTTAAATAACATTCTGTTGTATGTATAGACTATATTTTGTTTCTCCACTCACTGTTGATGGACACCTGGGTTGTCTCTACATTTTGGCTATTGTAGATAATACTGCTATGGAAAGTACCTTTTGAATCCCTGTTTTCAACTCTGGAGTCTGTACCTTGCAGTAGAACTGAATGGTCATATGGTAATCCTATGGGCTTCCTAGGTGGTTCAGTAATAAAGAATCTGTCTGCCAATGCAAGAGACAGGAGATATGATTTGATCCCTGGATCAGAAAGATCCCCTGGAGTAGGAAATGACAACCCACTCCAGTCTTCTTGCCTGGAAAATTCCATGAACAGAGGAACCTTGGGAGCTACAGTGTATGGGGTTTCAAAGAGTTGGACATGACTAAGAGACTAAGCATGCATGTAAGGTAATCCTATATTTAACTTCTGGAGAACCCACCAAATTTTCCTCAGTGGCTGCGCCATTTTACATTCCACCAACAGCACAGAGTTCCAGTTTCTCCATGTCTCCACCAACATGAATTATTTTCCTTTTTTTTTTGTATAGTAACCACCCTAGTGAGAAAAGGAAAAATAAACCCATTTGAATACAGAGTTCCAAAGAATAGCAAGGAGAGATAAGAAAGCCTTCCTCAGCGATCAATGTAAAGAAATAGAGGAAAACAATAGAATGGGAAAGACTAGAAATCTCCAAGAAAATTAGAGACACCAAGGGAACATTTCATGCAAAGATGGGCTCAATAAAGGACAGAAATGGTAGGGACCTAACAGAAGCAGAAGATATTAAGAAGAGGTGGCAAGAATAAACAGAAGAACTGTACAAAAAAGATCTTCATGACCCAGATAATACAATGACGTGATCACTCACCTAAAGCCAGACATCCTGGAATGTGAAGTCAGGTGGGCCTTAGGAACCATCACTACAAATAAATCTAGTGGAGGTAATGGAATTCCAGTTGAGCTATTTCAAATCCTAAAAGATGACACTATGAAAGTGCTGCACTCAATATGCCAGCAAATTTGGAAAACTAAGCAGGGGCCACAGGACTGGAAAAGGTCAGTTTTCATTCCAATCCCAAAGAAAGGCAATGCCAAAGAATGCTCACACTACTGCACAATTGCACTCAACTCACACGCTAGTAAAGTAATGCTTAAAATTCTCCAAGCCAGCCTTCAGCAATACGTGAACTGTGAACTTGCAGATGTTCAAGCTGGTTTTAGAAAAGGCAGAGGAACCAGAGATCAAATTGCCAACATCTGCTGGATCATGGAAAAAGCAAGAGAGTTCCAGAAGAACGTCTATTTCTGGTTTATTGACTGTGCCAAAGCCTTTGACTGTGTGGATCCCAATAAACTGTGGAAAATTCNTAAAGTAAAAATAAAAATTAAAATAGAAAGAAAGAAATTAATACCACATTGTTAATCAACTAAGCTTAAATAAAAAATTAAAAAAAAATATTACTATTGCTACCTGAGTGTTCTAATTAAATTTGAGAGGAGTATGCTTTCTACAGAAGAGAAGTCGTTAATGTGCCTTAGCCCACCCCAAGTTTTCAGTATAGTCCCAATGTGTCTGTATCTACCAAGGAAAAGTTTATAGAAGTGTGAATTATGTCTCTGAAAGGCAAGGTGGTATCTTCTCCTAGAACCTTGTGAACCTACCACTGTGTGTAACCCTGTCATTGACTTAAAAATCGTAAAGCTCATCTCTTTTATCTTTAACATGGAGTTTCTGCAGCAATTAATTAAAGCACTATGTGTATCTTCAAGCACAATGGCTGACAGGTAAAAATTGCTGGAAGATGTTAACTATGATAATGATTGTGTTAATGGTGGAATAACAATACATCCCCTATACATGTATCTTTCTCCTTTTCCATCTCTAATCATGCTT
This sequence comes from Aepyceros melampus, assembly GCA_006408695.1. Lineage (NCBI taxonomy): Eukaryota > Metazoa > Chordata > Mammalia > Artiodactyla > Bovidae > Aepyceros > Aepyceros melampus. The sequence continues at coordinate 138,357 of SJXQ01012592.1, forward strand.
ATTCATATTACTTGCTAGAATTAAAGTTAAGTTTCTGAAGCCTTACTTTCAAATATATTTATCAGGTCAACTTAAAAAAAAAATAGGTCCATGCTTTCTGTCAATCATGATATGTAGCCATATGAGCTATGTTTCAGTGTCAGCATCTAATCACATTTCAATCTTCTACCTACTTGGAAAAATACTCAAATGTGAAAAAATTAACTATTTTTTTTGTTTATAAAACATGTATTATTTACAATTACAGGATATTAATTAGAAACTCTCAGCAGCATTTTCTTGAAAAAAGGTATTTTTCCCTATAATTCTATTGGACTCTGGCCAGACATTATAATGTTTTCTTTTCTTTAGCATAACCAAGGACCATGAGTCTCAGACTCAAACACTGAGCTCAAATCAGTAGGAAGTGAAAATTCTAGTTTTCTTTGTATTTACTGACTATAGGCCTTTTATAATTATTGCATCCAATCTGAAACACCAGAATACAGTCACTTGAATTTTCTTCTAGGATCTACTGTCAGGTGGATGCATAGGCCTGATCTTGAGGTCAAATCTGAGATCTGTGCTAGTTAACTCTTCTCAAAGGACCTTATCCTTTGATTCAGTAAATGAAACATGTGCACATGCTAAGAAGATACAAAAAGAGAAGAGTGACAGAGGTCTGGAGGTGGATGCAAAATTCACCACCCAATCCAAGAAATTAACTAAATAGCACCCAATCTTTACTGTGTACAATGTAGTGATTATATTTAATAGTTATATATTTGAAAGTTATTATGATCTTAAATGTTCTCACTACAAAAAATGGTAATGATGTGATGCATTGTTAGCTAAGGCTATAGTGGTAACTATTTAGTAATTATAAATGTACCAAATCAACATGTTGTAAACTTTAAACTTGCATCATGTTATATGTTAAGTATATCTCATTAATGCTGGGAAAAATAGCATTCAGTATTGTACATAGGTCATGTGCTGAACATAGTACTAGACACTTAAAGGCATCCTTTATTTAGGTATGACATTTGAGAGTAGAAAATATTACTTTTGAAGCTCAGAGCAGATAAATATCTTGTTCACTACTAGGGCTGACATTTAACCTGGGTCTTGTGTACTCCAAAGCTCCATACTCAACCACTGCAATGCTGTTTTAGAGGAAACGAGATCTTAACCCTCGAGCAATTAATTGGGGGAGAAATTTGTTCCTTTATCTTACCAGCTAGCATTAGACCTTTTCATTTGGAAACACTTTGCATTCTTAGGCTAGATGGGGCCAGGGTGGCATGAATGGTGTCAGATACCAAATCATCATATGTAGGAGAAGGAAGCTATATTTATAACGGGTAGAAGCTTAGCAATTTGTAGTTTTTGGTCCAAAATGGAAGAGAAGAGAAAAATACGAAGTGACAAAAAAGAGAAGAGCAAAAGAGGTGCTTATAAAATGAAAAAAATACTGGAATGATGGAGATTAATAAGCACTGGGGAGGTGAGTAGGCTAAAGGACAATTAAAAATGTTGTTCATGTTCCCTTAAAGGTTATTTGTCTTGCTATGATATAAAGCACCCCTCCATCTCCTCTGGTGAAATTTTCTATACTTATGAGAAATTCCAGGAGTGGATCTTGGGATCATTTCAAAGTTTCTTCTCAGTTTTATATCCAGAGAAGCATAGCAAAGCCTAGAAATAGCATATAGAGAAGCAGAAGCCTGCAGGCAAAGTGAAACATGAAAATGTGTCTGAGACATCTACAGATCTCTTTGGATGTTAATAAGACCTGGTACTGAAAAGAATTCGTCAAGTAGACCTAGCTCACAAAGGTGATGTGCTGACATCTGTGTGACATTTTAAAGTATTGAGTGGCTATTTATTTCAAGGGCAGAACCAAAATAAGGGTTCCTGCACATACCTTTGCTTCTTAGATGTCCGCATAGAGCAAAGACTTATTAACCACACTTTTCTGGAACACAGCTCTCAGAGGTCAACTCTCAGATAGTCAAGATCAATCTTCTTTAAGAAGATTGTAGCTTACAACTATAGCCGACAATTTTGACACTCCCCACCTTAGTGTCCTTTTAAGATTCAACAACTGTCTGCTGAATAATGTCTCAAATTTTCCTTCTGAAACTTATGAATTGTAAATCTGATTCCCCTCCACTTCTCAACTTTATTTGCTCATTATCCTTTTTTTTATTTGAGTGAAATCAGAGAGAAGTTTTAATTCCTTTTAGTGTTTTTCTCATTTGACTAAATTGCAGTAGAATAGCAAAACATATTTTAATGGAATGAATAATTATATCCTTTTTCTCAAAACAGTTTCCCAAGACAATTTAAATTTTTTAAAAATTAACCTATATCTTCAACATAGAGTTTTTGATTCTACTCTCTTGAGAATGGATTTTGTGGATAATATTTTAAACTGAGATAATATTTTTGTGTCTAACAAAGTACTTCTTTTCTCTTCCAACTTTGACAATGAGGGAAATGATGTTTATTGTTTAAAAAATCTTCATATTTTAAAATAAAATTTGGTGGAAAAGAATACTTCTGCTGGAATGATGGTGGGCTTCTTCCTCTGTGACTCAGTGGTAAAGAATACGCCTGCAACACAGAAGCCACAGGAGAGGTGGATTAGATCTCTGGGGTAGGAAGAACTCTTGGAGGAGGGCATGGCAACCCACTCCAACCCACTCTTGCTTGGAGAATCTTCACGGACAGAGGAGCCTGGTAGGCTACAGTCTATAGGGTTGCAAAGAGTCAGACAGGACTGAAGTGACTTAGAATGCATGCACGCAGAATGATAGCATTGTACTTTTGTGCGTGTGAGTGCTAAGTCTTCATTCATGTCCTCTTTTTAAAAAGACTCCATGGATGGAAGCCTGCTAGGCTCCTCCATCCATGGGATTCTCCAGGCCAGAATACTGGAGTAGGTTGCTATGCCCTCCTTCAGGGGATCTTCCCGACCCAGGAAAGGAACTTGCCTCTGTTACATCATCTCCTGCCTTGGCAAGTGGGTATTTTATAGTTCAGTTCACTTCAGTCTTCAGCCGGGCTTCCCTGGTGGCTCAGAGGTTAAAGTGTCTGCCTGCAATGCAGAAGACCTGGGTTCAATCCCTGGGTCGGGAAGATCCTCTGGAGAAGGAAATGGCAACCCACTCCAGTATTCTTGCCTGGAGAATCCCATGGACAGAGGAGCCTGGTGGGCTCAGTCCATGGGGTCACAAAGAGTCGGACATGACTGAGTTTCTTCACTTATCACTTATCAATCACTTCAGTCACTCAGTCTTGCCCGACTCTTTGCAACCCTATGAACCGCAGTATGCCAGGCCTCCCTGTCCATCACCAATTCCTGTAGTTTACCCAAACTTATGTCCATTGAATAGGTGATGCCATCCAATCATCTTATCCTCGATCATCCGCTTCTCCTCTTGCCTTCAACCTTTCCCAACATCAGGTGTTTTCCAATGAATCAGCTCTTCACATCAGGTAGCCAAAGTATTGGAGCTTCAGCTTCAACATCAGTCCTTCCAAAGAACACCCAGGACTGATATCCTTTAGGATGGACGGTTGGACATGGACTGGTTGGACCTCCTTACAGTCCAAGGGACTCTCAAGAGTCTTCTCCAACACCACAGTTCAAAAGCATGAATTCTTTGGCGCTCAGCGTTCTTTATAGTCCAACTCTCACATCCATCCATGACTATAGGAAAAAACCATAGCCTTGACAAGACGGACCTTTGTTGACAAAGTAATGTCTCTGCTTTTGAATATGCTGTCTAGGTTGGTCATAACTTTCCTTCCAAGGAGTAAGTGTCTTTTAATTTCATGGCTGCAATCACCATCTACAGTGATTTTGGAGCCCCCCAAAATAAAGTCTGACACTGCTTCCACTGTTTCCCCATATATTTCCCATGGAGTGATGGGACCAATGCCATGATCTTCGTTTTCTGAATGTTGAGCTTTAAGCCAACTTTTTCACTCTCCTCCTTCACTTTCATCAAGAGGCTTTTTAGTTCCTCTTCACTTTCTGCCATAAGGGTGGTGTCATCTGCATATCTGAGGTTATTGATATTTCTCCCAGCAATCTTGATTCCAGCTTGTGTTTCTTCCAGCCTAGCGTTTCTCATGATATACTCTGCATAGAAGTTAAACAAACAGGGTGACAATATACAGCCTTGAGGTACTCCTTTTCCTATTTGGAACCAGTCTATTGTTCCATGTTCTAACTGTTGCTTCCTGACCTGCATAGAGGTTTCTCAACAGGCAAGTCAGGTGGTCTGGTATTCCCATCTCTTGAAGAATCTTCCACAGTTTATTGTGGTCCACACAGTCAAAGGCTTTGGCATAGTCATAAAGCAGATATAGATGTTTTCTGGAACTCTCTTGCTTTATCGATGATCCAGCAGATGTTGGCAATTTGATCTCTGCTTCCTCTGCCTTTTCTAAAACCAACTTGAATACCTGGAAGTTTATGGTTCACGTATTGCTGAAGCCTGGCTTGGAGAATTCTGAGCATTACTTTACTAGCATGTGAGATTAGTGCAATTGTGCAGTAGTTTGAGCATTCTTTGGCATTGCTTTTCTTGGATTGAAATGAAAACTAACCTTTTCTAGTCCTGTGACCACTACTGAGTTTTCCAAATTTGCTGGCATATTGAGTGCAGTACTTTCACAGCATCATCTTCCAGGATTTGAAATAGCTCAGCTGGAATTCCATCACCTCCACTAGCTTTGTTCATGGTGATGCTTCCTAAGGCCCACTTAACTTCACATTCCAGGATGTCTGGCTCTAGGTGAGTGATCACACCATCTTGGTTATCTGGGTCATGAAGATCTTTTTTGTACAGTTCTTTTGTGTATTCTTGCCACCTTTTCTTAATATCTTCTGCTTCTGTTATGTTCTTACCATTTCTGTCCTTTATTGAGCCCATCTTTGCATGAAACGTTCCCTTGGTATCTCTAATTTTCTTGAAAGATCTCTAGTCTTTCCCATTCTGTTGTTTTCCTCTATATCTTTGCACTGATTGCTGAGGAAGGCTTTCTTATCTCTCCTTGCTATTCTTTGGAACTGCTTATAGTATGTAAAGACAATTTACTATGTGATTTCAACCTCAAGAATGAAAAGAATACATTTCAAAAGTAATTTGTTTGGGATTTGGGAAAGTGCTGAGTCATTTGATAGATTAAGCGCATGGTTCCATCAAAATAATATATTATTGATCAGGTATTTTTATGGCATCCTGTCCCCCTGTGAAACAGCTCAATAGTAACTGTAAAATATAAATAATGTTTTCTTTGTCTCTTTTCCTTCTGAAATTGCTCATATTATCTATGTGTGACCCTATGACAGGTAGATACCATACTAGCATTTGATGACAAACATGGAATTTTAAGTGATAATCCTCAATTTCTAGCTCAGAACTTTTTCTTTTTAGCAGTTTGCCTTTCAATTTCTTTTTGATATTTCACTAAATTAAAATTTTTGAATGTTATGAGAAAAATTAAATTCTAGTTCTATATGTCACTTATTTCTAAGAAATATATAAAATGACTTTATGTGTCATTAAATATAGAAGAAGATGATTTTATGAAGACTCAAGAATGAGAAAACCAAAAAACAAAGGAATGAATATTTTCTCATATTTCCACCAACATTGTTACCCAGTCCCTGAACGCCATTCACTTCTTCAGGTTCTACAGCAGATAAGTGACCAACTTGATAAGCTTGAGGGGTTTGATGATTGTTACATGGAATCATCCCCTTCACTGGCTCAGCTAAAATTTCCACCTCCAAGGTACTTTCTAGTTAAGACACTGTTTATATTAAGTAACAATTAACATATACATTATATTGTTATAGAATTCGCCTGTCAATGCAGGAGGCGCAAGAGATGCAGGTTCAGTCCCTGGGTCAGGAAGATCCCCTGGAGGAGGAAGTGACAACCCACTCCAGTATTCTTACCTGGAAAATCCCATGGGCAGAGGAGCCTGGCAGGCTACAGTCCATGAGGCCGCAAAGAGTTGGCAACTGAGCATGCACACACAGGAAAGATAGTACATGCACAAGTTGTCATTTGAATTTGTACAAGGAGGGTGTTACTCAGTTTTTTCATTATGTTTCTCCAGTTCATGCTGGAAGCAGTGATTCCTCAGCACTTTTCTCCTTCCATGTCATCTGGCTGCTTGGCCAACGCACAATTTTTCTCTCTGGAATAAGAGAAATGAAATATAATCATATTGCCATGCTGTTTTTGAAGCATTAAAGTTATGGCTTTTTTCCTTCTGTATTTTTTTTTATTCTGCTCAAATTTGTATTTGCAGAATTTCCTGGCTGTATGCCAGTCCTATCTTGACACTTAAATATTTTTTTCTCACAGTTTAAATATTTTATCTAAATTATTTTTTTAGATATTAAAGAGAGAATTGGTAAGATGTTCCTCCAGATCAAAGGAGGAATACATTTATAGATTAGGGATATCAAGATGAATGTGCAAATGAAGGAAAAACTGATGTTTTCCACAGTGGGTAAAAAAATCAGTTAAACCTCTATTGAACGTAATTTACATAGCTACAAATTATTTTGCACTCCTATTTTTAAGTTTTTTATTGCAATATGGTTGATTTACAATGTTTAGTTTCAAGTATACAGCAAAATGAATCAGGTATATATATATATACATATATATACATATATCCACTCTTTTTTTTCAGATTCTTTTTCATATAGGCTCTTACAGAGTATTGAGAAGAGCTCCCTGTGGTATACAGTAGGTCCTTATTATCTATTTTATGTATAGTAGTGTGTATGTATCAATCCCCATCTCCCAGTTCATCCCTCCCTTCTATCCATCCCCTGGTAACCATACATTTGTTCTACATCTGTGACTCTACTTCTGTTGTGTAAATAAGTTCACATTGTACCCTCTTTTTTTTTAGACTCCATGTATAAGTGATATTATATGACATTCGTCTTTCTGTGTCTGATTCATTGCATTCAATATGACAGTCTCTAAGTCTATTCTTGTTCTTGCAAATGGCATTATTTTGTTCTTCTTTATGGCTGAGTAGTATTCCATTGTGTTTATGTACCACATCTTCTTTATCCATTCCTCTGTTGATGGACATTTAGGTTGCTTCCATGTCCTGGCTATTGATACAGCCACTATGGCTGTATCAAACAATATGGAGGATCCTTGAAAAACTGAAAATAGAATTACCATATGATTCAGCAATCCTACTCCTGGGCACATAACCAGAGAAAACCATAGTTTAAAAAGATACATGCAGCCCAATGTACATTGCAGTGTTATTTACAAGATTGTGCTCAGTTGCTAAGTCATGTCTGACTCTTTGCAACCCCAAGGACTGTAGCCTGCAAGGCTCCTCTGTCCATAGGATTTTCCAGGCATGAATACTGGAGTCAATAGCCATTTCTTTGCCATAATGAATTGACTTTCCTTCTTTCCTTTTGTTCATTGAGTTTCTCTGTTCCCTGAATTATCTCTGTATCCTCTAGGACCTTTTTTCCTTTCATCTCTGTTTCTTCCTTTGACTTGTAAGATTTCTTCAAATGTCTAATGGTTCTCATTTGGTCGTTCATAATAATAATGAAGGAGTAAGAAGGTGGCTTGAGTTTGTATTTACATGGATAGAATTTTGGATGGCAAGTACTGCTTAACTCATGAAGAATGGATATTTCACTGAAGGCTCAGCCAGTGCCTGAATCTAGAATATTCTTCCATTACACCCACACAAAAAGCACAGAGAGTTTTGTGCACATTTTTCTCTTCATTAAAAGCTTAGCTCTTGGCCTTTCCATGTGCCAGAGTACCTTCAATTAATATCTGATTTTTAGCACACATCTTACTTTTTTCCTCTGTTCCATTCGAGTGAATGAGGGTGGTGTCATTCTGGGTTTTTTAAAGTAGATTCTTTTCCTCCATTATTGTCAGCCTCTCTGCACAGACACCAAGTATTCATTGTATGTTACCCAGGACCTGTCATGTGCCAGGCACTGCTCTTGGTGCTGGGAGATGCACCATGTACATCAATAAGCAGACAGACAAAAATTGCTACCTCGTGGAACTTACATCCTTCTTGGGGAGACATGTCTTCTACTTTTCATGAGGCCCAGTATTTTTTAATCTGATTATTGGCCACTTGAATTTCCTTTTTTTAAATTGCTTATTCATACTCCTTGTGCATTTTTCCATTGGGATGTTTTCTTTTGTTATTAGTTTGTAAGAGATTAGTGCATTTTGGAGACACTGGCCTTTTGTGTCATGCATTTTGTAAATTAGATCAACAATGAGGTACTGTGATTATCTTTTCAAATTTAGAAAAACTACAAAGAGTAATACAATCCAATGCTGGTAATGATGCAAGAAAATGAATACCATCTTACATTGTTTATGAAGTATGAACTGATGCAGCATTTTAAAAAGTAACTCAGAAATTTCTATTTAAATTTAAAAGCCAGATACCACTGATTAGCAATCACATTTCAAAATAAAAACACCAGCAGATTAAGATATTGTGAATTGAAGACATTTTTAAAGTAGGAGCACAAGGCAATATAAAAAGGGTGATGACTGATGTTCCTGCTGAAGTTATTTGTGTTGCTCTTATACAACTTGCATTCTATGTCTTCTTCTGTAATTGTCAATAAGCTATACGTGTTCAAGAATATATTGGATTTGGAGGCTATCTAAAAAATTTCTTCTAGGTTTCACCTCTGGAATGGAGGCACCCAGCTCACAGGTATAGAAATAATACTTAACCTCCATCAGTGTGCAAAGGAATTAAAAAAAATGTAGTATATCATGGAAAAAAGCTGTAGTATATCATGGAATGAAATACTGCATAATTGAAATAATGAGATTGGTCTAAAAATATTTACATGATATCAGCAATGCCTAATTAATTGAAAAAGGTGCAGATAATATTTATTATATAATCCCATTTATAAACAAATAAAATAGATGAACTTGTTTATTTGAGCATATAGAAAATTATAGAGGGATTCACAACGGATTGTTAACCTAATAGGTGTGAAATAGAAAAAAAGAATACAAGGCAATGTTTAAATTATGCTTTGTGAATATTTAGGTTTCAACTTTTTGTTTATATAAACATGTGCTCTTTTAAAAATAGCCAAGGACATTTTTTATAAAGGGTAAAACAAAGTATATTGCAATTCCTGACTAAGAATTTTGAATCAGAATCTTTGGGATACACATCTTAAACTTTTAACTTTTAAAATGCTCCTTATGTAATTCTAATGTACACTTTAGTGTTCTACTCAGTCCCTTAAAGAAAATCAATAGCTAGGAAAATAAAAACATTTAAATTAATGTATCTAGATAAAGGCTTATCCATGTATACACAGATAACATGAATACAACCTGGCTTGGTTCTCATAAGCAAGGCTATCACAGACAAGGCAAGTATAATACTAACAGAGGTGAATGTGCTTGTGTGTCTGGATCAGAATCCTGGCATAAAACTGACCTCTGAGAAGCTGGGCTGTGCTCAATTGTGTCTAACTATTTTTTTTAAAGGTTTATTAAAATTTTTTTTAATTTAAATTTATTTATTTTAATTGGAGGCTAATTACTTTACAATATTGTATTGGTTTTGCCATACATCAACATGAATCCACCATCAGTGTACATGTGTTCTGGACTATAGCCCGCCAGCTCCTTGTCGGTGGGATTCTCAGGCAAGAATACTGGAATGGGTTGCTGTGCCCTCCTCCAGGGGATCTTCCTGATCCAGGGATTGAACACTTTTAGTCTCTTATTCTCCTGCTTTGGCAGGCAGGTTCTTTACCACTAGCACCACCTGGGATGCCCAAGTGTTGCCTTCATTCCTCCACTATTTTGAATGAATGGAAAAAGATACAGCTGCGGGTCATCTTTCATGAAGCTCCAAATTTACTTAAAAAGGGATGGTTAGTGAGTTTGGGATAGACATGCACACATTGCTATATTTAAAATGGGTAACCAACAAGACTGGGAGCTGACTGTGGCTCAGATCATGAATTCCTTATTGCCAAATTCAGACTTAAATTGAAGAAAGTGGGGAAAACCACTAGACCATTCAGGTATGACCTGAATCAAATCCCTTGTGATTATACAGTGGAAGTGAGAAATAGATTTAGGGACTAGATCTGATAGATAGAGTGCCTGATGAGCTATGGAAGGAGGTTCATGACATTGTACAGGAGATAGGAATCAAGACCATCCCCATGGAAAAGAAATGCAAGAAAGCAAAATGGCTGTCTGAGGAGGCCTTACAAATAGCTGTGAAAAGAAGAGAAGTGAAAAGAAAAGGAGAAAAGGAAAGATATAAGCATCTGAATGCAGAGTTCCAAGGAAGAGCAAGAAGAGATAAGAAAGCCTTCCTCAGCGATCAGAGCAAAGAAATAGAGGAAAATAACAGAATGGGAAAGACGAGAAATCTCTTCAAGAAAATTAGAGATATCAAGGGAACATATCATACAAAGATGGGCTGGATAAAGGACAGAAATCGTATGGACCTAACAGAAGGAGAAGATATTAAGAAGAGATGGCAAGAATACACAGAAGAACTGTACAAAAAAGAGCTTCATGACCCAAATAATCACGATGGTGTGATCACTCACCTAGAGCCAGACGTCCTGGAATATGAAGTAAAGTGGGCCTTAGAAAACATCACTACGAACAAAGCTAGTGGAGGGATGGAATTCCAGTGGAGCTATTTCAAATCCTGAAAGATGATGCTGTGAAAGTGATGCACTCAATATGCCAGCAAATTTGGAAAACTCAGCAGTGGCCACAGGACTGGAAAGGTCATCTTTCATTTCAATCCCAAAGAAAGGCAATGCCAAAGAATGCTCAAACTACTGCACAATTGCATTCATCTCACACGCTAGTGAAGTAATGCTCAAAATTCTCCAAGCCAGGCTTCAGCAATACATGAACTATGAACTTCCTGATGTTCAAGCTGGTTTTAGAAAAGGCAGAGGAAGCAGAGATCAAATTGCCAACATCTGCTGGATCATTGAAAAAGCAAGAGAGTTCCAGAAAACATCTATTTCTGCTTTATTGACTATGCCAAAGCCTTGGACTGTGTGGATCACAATAAACTGTGGAAAATTCTTCAAGAGATGCGAATACCAGACCACCTGAACTGCCTCTTGAGAAACCTATATTCAGGTCAAGAAGCAACAGTTAGAACTGGACGTGGACAACAGACTGGTTCCTAAGAGGAAAAGGAGTACGTCAAGGCTGTATTTTGTCACCCTGCTTATTTAACTTCTATGCAGAGTACATCGTGAGAAACGCTGGGCTGGAAGAAACACAAGTTGGAATCAAGATTCCTGGGAGAAATATCAATAACCTCAGATATGCAGATGACACCACCCTTATGGCAGAAAGCGAAGAGGAACTCAAAAGCCTCTTGATGAAAGTGAAAGAGGAGAGTGAAAAAGTTGGCTTAAAGCTCAACATTCAGGAAATGAAGATCATGACATCTGGTCTCATCACTTCATGGGAAATAGATGGGGAAACAGTGGAAACAGTGGCAGGCTTTATTTTTTGGGCTCCAAAATCACTGCAGATGTTGATTGCAGTCATGAAATTAAAAGACACTTACTCCTTGGAAAGAAAGTTATGACCAACCTAGACAGCATATTCAAAAGCAGAGGCATTACTTTGCCGACTAAGGTCCGTCTAGTCAAGGCTATGGTTTTTCCTGTGTCATGTATGGATGTGAGAGTTGGACTGTGAAGAAAGCTGAGCACGGAAGAATTTTTGAAGTTTTTGAAGTATGATGTTGGAGAAGACTCTTGAGAGTCTCTTGAACTGCAAGGACATCGAACCAGTCCATTCTAAAGGAGATCAGCCCTGGGTGTTCTTTGGAAGGACTGATGCTAAAGCTGAAACTCCAGTACTTTGGCCACCTCATGCGAAGAGTTGACTCATTGGAAAAGACTCTGATGCTGGGAGGGATTGGGGGCAGGAGGAGAAGGGGATGAAAGAGGATGAGATGGCTGGATGGCATCACTGACTCGATGGACGTGAGTCTGAGTGAACTCCGGGAGTGATGAACAGGGAGGCGTGGCGTGCTGTGATTCATGGGGTGGCAAAGAGTCGGACACGACTGTGCGAATGAACTGAACTGAACCAATAAGGACCTACTGTATGAAACTGCTCAATGTTATGTGGCAGCCTGGATGGAGGGAAGTTTGGGCAGGAATGAATAAATGTACACGTATGGCTGAATCCCTTTACTGCTCACCTGAAACTATTACAATATTGTTAACTGGCTATACCCTAATATAAAATGAAACATTTACAAAGGTAATGTAAAATAATGTACATTAAAAATCATTTGAATAAATTTAAATTTTAATACAGTTAGAGCTCTTATTTTCTGACATTTTACAAATATTAAACAGTGGCTTATTTATTTTCAGAAAATAATTGCAAACATGACTGTTGTCTGGGAAGAGTCACAGTCAGGACTTTCTCCTTCCTTTTGTTTTATGAGGCAACATTTTTTGTAATGTCTTTTGTAACTGGTGATGAGTGATGGTTGATTTCTTTCCTTTCCTGTTTTGTAACTCAGAAACCTAATTTTAAGGGATACAATTTTTCACTTCAAAAAAATTTTCAGGTTTCTATAATGATTTAAGCCTATCAATACTTCTTGCGTAGTCCCTAATTAACAGTAGAATTGTGAAAAACATTATGATTTTCCTCTACTAGTTTTATTTGATCTGTACTTCATAAAGTTGAAGGAAAAAAAAAGCAATTTGCAATTCTCTTCCTCTTAAGTGGGCTTCCCTGATGACTCAGATGATAATCTTCCTGTAATGCAGGAGACTGGGGTTTGATCCATGGGTCAGGAAGATCCCGTGGAGAAGGGCATGGCTACCCACTCCAGTTTCTTGTCTGGAGAACTCCATGGACAGAGGAGCCTGGTGAGCTACAGTCCATGGGGGTCGCAAAGAGTCAGGCAAGACTGAGCAACTAACACTTTCACTTCCCTTAAATAGCCTTGGACATGAGAAATTTTTTTTCTTTAAAAAAATTTGTTTTAATTGGAGACTAATTACCTCACAATATTGTGGTGGTTTTTGCCATACATTCACATGAATCAGCCACGGGTGTACATGTGTTCCCCATCCTGAACCCCCTCCCACCTCCCTTCCCATCCCATCTCTCAGGGTCATCCCAGTGCACCAGCCCCGAGCATCCTGTATCATGCATCAAACCTGGACTGGCTATCTGTTTCACATATGATAACATACATGTTTCAATGCTATTCTGTCAAATCATTCCACCCTCGCTCTCTCCCACAGAGTCCAAAAGTCTGTTCTTTACATCTGTGTCTCTTTTGCTGTCTAACATATAGGGTTATCATTACCATCTTTCTAAATCCCATATATATGCATTAATATACTGTACTGGTGTTTTTCTTTCTGACTTACTTCACTCTGTATAATAGGCTTCAGTTTCATCCACCTCATTAGAACTGATTCAAATGCATTCTTTTTAATAGCTGAGTAATATTCTATTGTGTATATTTACCACAGCTTTCTTATCCGTTCATCTGCTGATGGACATCTAGGTTGCTTCCATGTCCTGGCTATTGTAAACAGTGCTGCGATGAACACTGGGGTACATGTTTCTCTTTCAATTCTGTTTTCCTTGGTGTATATGTCCAGCAGCGGCACTGTTGGGTCATATGGCAGTTCTATTTCCAGTTTTTAAAGGAATCTCCACACTGTTCTCCATATGGCTGTACTAGTTTGCATTGCCACCAACAGTAAGAGGGTTCCTTTTCTCTGCACCCTCTCCAGCATTTATTATTTGTATACTTTTTGATAGCAGCCATTCTGACCAGCGTGAGATGGTACCTCATTGTGGTTTTGATTTGCGTTTCTCTAATAATGAATGGTAATGATTTCTGGGCTCCAAAATCATTGCAGATGGTGATTGCAGCCATGAAATTAAAAGATGCTTGCTCCTTTGAAGGAAAGTTATGAACAACCTAGATAGCATGTTAAAAAGCAGAGATATTACTTTGCCAACAAAGGTCTGTCTAGTCAAGGCTATGGTTTTTCCATTGGTCATGTATGGATGTGAGAGTTGGACTATAATGAAAGCTGAGCGCCAAAGAATTGATGCTTTTGAAGTGTGGTGTTGGAGAAGACTCTTGAGAGTCCCTTGGACTGCAAGGAGATCAGTCTCCCAACCAGTCCATCCTAGAGATCAGTCCTGGGAGTTCATTGGAGGGACTGGTGTTGAAGCTGAAAACTCCAATACTTTGGCCACCTGATGGCCAAATGAGTCAGAGAGCTGACTCATTTAAAAAGACTGATGCTGGGACAGATTGAAGGCAAGAGGAGAAGGGGATGACAGAGGATAAGATGGTTGGATGGCATCATCAATACAATACACATGGGTTTGGACTCCGGGAGTTGGTGATGGACAAGGAGGCTTGGCATGCTGCAGTTCAGGCAGTCGCAGAGAGTTGGACATGACTGAGTGACTGAACTGACTGAACTGACTGAACTGAACTAATAATGAGTGATGTTGAACATGTTTTCATGTGTTTGTTAGCCATCTGTATGTTTTCTTTGGAGAAATGTCTGTTTAGTTCTTTGGCTGAACATGAGAAATTATATCCAGACATTTGTCTTAGCATGGTTACACTAAAAATGATGCCCTGTTTTACCAGTTTTTTCTTTTTTAATTGCAGCATCATTGCTTTACAATGTTATGTTTTTCTGCTGTACAGTGACGTGAGTCAGCCATTGTGTGTGTGTATATATATATATACATACATATACATATACATATTTCCTCTTCCTCTAGAACCTCCCTCCCATCCTGCACCATATCCCACCCATCTAAGTCATCACAGAACACCAAGGTGAGCTCCCTGTGCTTTACAGCAGGTTCCCACATGTCTGTTTTACACATGGGAGTGTACAGGTGTCAATCCTAATCTCCCAATTTGTTCCCCCTTTCCCTTCACCCACTGTGTGCACATGTTCATTCTCTTTGCATCTCTATTTCTGCCCTGGAAATAGGTTCATCAGTGCCATTTTTCTAGATTCCACATGTATGTGTTAATATATGATATGTGGTTTTGTTTTTCTGACTTACTTCACTCTGACAGTTTCTCAGCCCATCCACTTCTCTACAAAAAACTCAGTTTTGTTCCTTCATATGGCTGAGTAATACTCCACTGTGTATACCATACCTTCTTTATCCATTCAGTTGTCAATAGAAATTTAGGTTTTTTCCATGCCAGGACATGGAAACAACCTACATTACCAGTTCTTTTTTCCTGAGCCTATTAGATTAGAGTTCATGGACCAGCTGGAATCAGAATCAGCCTTAGGAGCTTGTAAAAAATGAAGATCCCAGTATCTTACACTCAATATTCTAATTTAGTCAGTCTGGGTTGAAATCCAAGGATCTGCATTATTAATAAGCATCCCTGAGAGGTTCTTATGGATACCTACAATAGTCCAGACAGTAAATATTAGACCCTTTGGTAATAAAGCATTTTCCTCTACATATAATGTGTACTCATAGACAAAATGGAGTGGAAAGTGGCGATAATAACTTGACTTGTTCTGGGGGGAAATGTTCTTAGTGTGCAAGAATATCTATTGGAAGATAATAGGACTCATTTTATTGTAAAATGGAAAATCTCCCCTCATTCATTTCCCCTATATGACTATGGCAATGGATAAGGAGCTTATATGTAAAGTCAGTTAAGTAGCTTTAGTGGTTTTAAAATATGTCCACAAAGTCTCTTATATTCCCTTTTCGGAAGGAGCAGCCTCATTCTTCCTTTGTGCTGAACATTGGCTGCATTTGGTGACTCTTTGCAAAGGATGGGATGTCCTGAGAGTGACAAAGTGTGATTTCTGAGGCTAGATTGCAAAAGATTCCATGGCTTCTATCTTTAGCTCTCATCATTCATTCTCGGGCCCTGGGGCTGCCATGTTATGACTATGTTCCAGGAATCATGATAAAAGTCCAGGTGGGGAGATTCTTAGATCTCCTGCTAACAGTCATCACCAACTTGTCAGTCAACTGAGTCACAAGGAGCCTCCTTTACAGCAGATCCGCAAACCCTGGACATGCCTTCAGATGACTCCAGCCCTGGCTGACAACTTGGCTATAACCTCACAAGAGCCACGGAGTCAGAACTTCCCAGATGAGCCATCTTTACATAGCTGACACACAAACACTGTGAGAGTTATTAAAGTTTATTGTGGTTTCAGCCATTAAGTTGTGGATAGGTAGATGTGTTCAGTCATGCCCAACTCTTTGCAACCGTATGGACTGTAGCCTGCCAGACTTCTCTGTCCATGGAATTCTCCAGGTGAGAATACTGGAACCGGTTTCCATTTCCTTTTCCAGGGGATCTCTCTGACCCAGGAACTGAACCTGATCTCCTGCATCACAGGCAGATTCTTTACTGTCTGAGCCACCAGGGAAGCCCAGGTTTCTGTTCTAAAACATTGTGGATTGGCTGTAAATATATATGTATATATACCTGCTTCCCTGGTGGCTCAGACGGTAGAGAATCCGCCTGCAGCGTGGGAGACCTGGGTTCAATCTCTGAGTTGGAAGACCCCCTGGAGGAGGGCATGGCAACCCACTCCAGCATTCTTGCCTGGAGAATCCCCATGGACAGAGGAGCCTGTCGGGCTACAGACCATGGGGTCGCAAAGAGTCAGACACGACTGAGCAACTAATTGCACACACATATATATCCCATCCCTCTTGAGCCTCCCTCCTAACTGCCCCCTCCCAGCCCCCCACTGCCATTCCAACCTCCAGGTCATCAGAGAGTACTGAGCTGAGTTCCTTGGCTGAACACCCGCTTCCCACTAGCTATCTGTTTCACATATGCAGTGTACACAAGTCAATGCTACTCTTTCAATTCATTCCTCTCTCCTTTCCCCTTTGTGTCCACAGTGTTCTCTATGTCTGTGACTCTATTCCTGCCCGCCAAATAGGTTCATCAGTACCATTTTTTCTAATAAATAGTATATTTTCGAGAGAGACATTTTAACAATAATATAACTCCATGAGATTAGGTGAGAAATTGGATATTTTTTTCTGTTCTTTCTTTTGAAAAATACTTATTGACACCTACTACATGTCAGTCACTCTTCTAGGAGCTTGGTATACATCCATAAACATGTGTACTATATTTCAGTATTACTTATTGTTATTTAAATGTTTAAAAATATAAGTATTGAAAACATACCAAGTGTCTGTAGAAATATATATGTGGAATAAGCCCTACCTTTATTTAAGCTATTGTGTACTTTTCACATGAATGTTTTTTATGAATGCGACATTACTCAAAAATGAACTTTTGAATAAATTATGTGTCAGTTAAAATACTCATTATAATGACAAAATAATTAATACAGTAATTTTATCTGTCTCCCATCTCTTGGCTGTTCATGCAAGTTCAATAAAAATGTTTGAGTTCTTCAGATTATCCTGTCTGTCAACCTGTCACATTTTAATGTCCTCTCTGTTTGTTAGGGACATTCTACCCAGGGGCCTCTTTATCTTTTTGTTTCATTTTAATAAAAAGTGATTATGTTATATGGTACATGACTTTTTTTTTGTATAACATCTTTTTCACACATCATTACTATTACAATAAAAAGGAAAACAAAATAGCTATTTTTTTAAAGTGAGGATGATACTGTCTATCACTTTTATGGCATTTATATTAAAACTGTGTGTCTCTGGATTTATCAGTGGTCTATAAAATTACATTTTAAGCATAAAATGATAAATGCAGGTTTAAAAATATAAACCTTATTTCAAGTGAGACCACTTTACAATGGAAATGCAATTAGTTATATCTGTTAGTAATAGCAGCCTTTCATAGACTTAAAATGTTTTATGCTTTTAAAAAAAGCTTTTTATATACCAATAGCTAATTGAGTTTATATTCACCTGTTTATAGATAAGTAACTATACTCCAAGAAATTTTAGTCAAAGTTAGCTCTTGGATATTGACAGAAAAGCAACAAAACCCCAGCTTGTGACTCTCAGCCCACATTCGTTATTTTAAAAATCACACTGAGGCTTCATCACAGTATTATGTACAGGATGAAACAAAGAAGCATTCATTTCATAAGCATTTAATTTTTCATTTTGAGGAAAGTAACTTCAACTGTCAGTGTCTTAAATTCTTAATTATTTGTTAGGACAATGTGAATTTATTCTTTATTTTTATTTTAAAATGGACTTGAGAAAATGATATTACAGAAAGTTTATTTCAAAAAAAAAAACTATAAAGTCACTGCCCTCCAAAATGATCACACTTATTTTCATACTTTCACATTCTAGTTTTTAATGTAATCATAATATATGGATGTGAGAGTTGGACTGTGAAGAAAGCTGAGTGCCAAAGAATTGATGCTTTTGAACTATGGTGTTGGAGAAAACTCTTGAGAGTCTCATGGACTGCAAGGAGATCCAACCAGTCCATAAGAAGGAGATCAGCCCTGGGATATCTTTGGAGGGAATGATGCTGAAGCTGAAACTCCAGTACTTTGGCCACCTCATGCGAAGAGTTGACTCATTGGAAAAGACTCTGATGCTGGGAGGGACTGGGGGCAGGAGGAGAAGGGGACGACCGAGGATGAGATGGCTGGATGGCATCACTGACTTGATGGACGTGAGTCTGAGTGAACTCTGGGAGTTGGTGATGGACAGGGAGGCCTGGCGTGCTGTGATTCATGGGGTTGCAAAGAGTTGGACACAACTGAGTGACTGAACTGAACTGTACTGAATAATAGCAGACATGTAATTACATGTATGTGTGTTTATTTAATAGCCTATCTGTTCCTAACTTTTGGTATTACAGCATCATTGCAAGCTATTTCTTGTGTTCTGGACTTTGCCTATAGATAATTGTCCTTATTTCATTAGCATTAAGTGTTGAGGAACATTAATAATCAAAGATGTGGAAATATATTTGTTTAGTTGCTAAGTTGTGTCTGACTCTTTGTGACCCCATAGACTGCAGCACACCAGGCTTCACCTTTCTTTGTTATCTCCCAGAGTTTGCTCAAACTCATGTCCATTGGTAGGTGATGCCATGCCCTTAGTAATATATTTCTGTTCAGTTCAGGTCAGTCAGTCAGTCGTGTCCAACTATTTGCGACCCCATGAATTGTAGCACACCAGGCCTCCCTGTCCATCATCAACTCCTGGAGTTCACTCAAACTCATGTGCATCGAGTCAGTGATGCCATCTAGCCATCTGATCCTCTGTCATCCCCTTCTCCTCCTGCCCCCAATCCCTCCCAGCATCAGGGTCTTTTCCAAGGAGTCAACTCTTCACATGAGGTGGCCAAAGTATTGGAGTTTCAGCCTCAGCATCAGTCCTTCCAATGAACACCCAGGGCTGATCTTCTTTAGGATGGACTGATTGGATCTCCTTGCAGTCCAAGGGACTCTCAAGAGTCTTCTCCAACACCACACTTCAAAAGCATCAATTCTTTGGTGCTCAGCTTTCTTCACAGTCCAACTCTCACATCCATACATGACCACAGGAAAAGCCATAGCCCTGACTAGACAGACCTTTGTTGGCAAGGTAATGTCTCTGCTTTTTAATATGCTATCTAGGTTGGTCATAACTTTCCTTCCAAGGAGTAAGCGTCTTTTAATTTCATGGCTGTAGTCACCATCTGCAGTGATTTTGGAGCCCCCAAAAATAAGTCTGACACTGTTTCCACTGTTTCCCCATCCATTTCCCATGAAGTGATGGGACCGGATGCCATGATCTTCATTTTCTGAATGTTGAGCTTTAAGCCAACTTTTTCACTCTCCTCTTTCACTTTCATCAAGAGGCTTTTGAGTTCCTCTCACTTTCTGCCATAAGGGTGGTGTCATCTGCATATCTGAGGTTATTGATATCTCTCCTGACAATCTTGACTCCAGCTTGTGCTTCTTCCAGCCCAGCATTTCTCATGATGTACTCTGCATAGGAGTTAAATAAGCAGGGTGACAATATACAGCCTTGACATACACCTTTTCCTATTTAGAACCAGTCTGTTGTCCATGTCCAGTTCTAACTGTTGCTTCCTGATTTGCATGTACATTTCTCTCCCTAAAACTGTGGTTCTAATTCTCCATGCTGTTAGCAATGGAGCCCCACTGAAGGCAAATAAATGTTGTGTTGTTCCTTGTCATTTCTCCGTCACTTAGTCCATAGACTAGCACAAATAAACACCTAAACATCATTGCCACATGGATACATTAGTAAAAGCACCGATTTCTGTCCCAATCCTTATGTCTATTCTACCCCTTTGGACATTACTGTTTAAGAGTATTTTGGTTTGTTTAGCAATTTATACAAGTTTTAGTGTTTTTTGTTATAATTTATATGGATTCAAACTTTACAGGCATTACGTTGATATTTACCCACTTATGTGTTCAAAACTTACTCATTAAATATTTGTATACTCTGTGAAAATGTAATCTAGTCTCACCCCAGGACCTCTGGGGTAAGAGAGAAGCTCAAATAATTTGGGAAAGAATTAGGGTTTGTCAAGTTACCAAAATGTTACTGAATTCCACATTTTCTGTGGGAATTTATCATCTTCAAATTTGTAAAAACTGAAATAAATTTAGAGTGTAAATGAGTACAGTGACCATACTATTTGTGAACTGAAACATCTTTAAGATGAAAGAGGCTGCTTTTCATAATTATGTCAGGACAACAGGCATAAACTGAGAATCTTCTGTTAAAAAACTGAATGCAGTTGGTCCGATCATAATAACAACCTTATTCTAAACCTCTTCTAAGTCTCCACTTAACCTCTAACCTCTAAACCTCCAGCTGCTAACCCTCTAATCTCTAACTGTCTAAATCTCTAGATCTCTTGCTTTAGATTAGATTTAGATGTAATTGCTTAGATACTTCTAAACCTCCATTTACATAACCAGGAGAGGGCATTATGTTGTGAAAAGAAAGGTAGTGGGACCGGAAGTTGTGGAGGTTGGAAGCAAATGAAGAAACAGTCACTGTCATAGACCCATGTCTGAAGCAGAGGTGGGGAAAGGCACGGAGGGATTCCTCCAGGTTCTCTCTTCTCCTGTTGTCAATCACTTACCAGTACCTCTCTATGGCTCAGTCAGTAAAGAATCCGCCTGTAGTGCAAGAGACACGGGAGACCCAGATTCAGTCCCTGGGTTAGGAAGATCCTTTGGAGCAGGAAAATGGCAACTCAGTCTAGTATTCTTGCCTGGAAAATCCTGTGGACAGAGGAGCCTGGTGGACTATAGTCCATAGAGTCACAAAGAGTTGGACATGACTCAAGGGACTTGGAACTCTGGCTGAACCAGAGATCAATTTCCTAAAGGAGTCTGGGGGTTTGTCTGGGTGTTATATTTTCAGCCCCTCAGTGATACCAAACAGAAAAATGTAAGGGAGGAGAATGGATTTGAAGACAACTAACCATGGAGATCAAACCAGGCAATCCTTAAGGAAATCAATCCTGAATATTCACTGGAAGGACTGATGCTGAAACTCCAATACTTTGGCCACTTGATGCAAAAAGCCAACTCACTGAAAAAGACCCTGATGCTGGCAAAGATTCAGGGTAGGAGGAGAAGGGAATAGCAGAAGACGAGATGGTTGGATAGCATCATCAGCTCCATGGGTATGAGTTTGAGCAAACTCCAGGAGGTAGTGAAGGACAGGGAAGCCTGGTATGCTACAGTCCATGGGAGTCACAAAGAATCAGACATGACTTAGTGACTGAACAAGAAAACAGTCACTACATCCAGTATAATCACATTTAAGGAGAATGAAAAGCAACATGCAAGCAATGGTGGCTCATTAGTGGGCTGTGCTTTCAGGTCTAATGCACAACTAGAAGTATTTTAATTTTTCACTTGAGCTACGTCTCCTTTCGGGTTTCCCAAGTGGCACTAGTGGTAAAGAACCTTCCTGCCAATGAAGGAGATGTAAGAGATGAGGCCTCAATCCCTGGGTTGGGAAGATCCTCTGGAAAAGGTTATAGCAACCCACTCCAGTATTCCTGCTTGGAGAATCCCATGGACAGAGAAGTCTGGTGGGCTATGGTCCATGGGGTGGCAGAGTCGGACATGACTGAAGTGACTTAACACACATACACAGTTACCTAATAGCCATTTAAAAGCCCCTGGGAACTGAGAACCCAGCAACTGGGCACTGATAGGAAAGGCTTGGCAGATATAATGCCTCTAGTTAAGAGCACAGGACAGGACAACTCAGATTTACTATTTTTATTTTTGGTCATTAAAGTATGTAAGATTTGTACGTATAGTAAATCTAAGATATATTTATACTATCTGTTTAACATCTTGCTTTTATTTCTTTTCCTGAGATACAAATAGGAGAAAAGTCAATAAGGAAAGGGAGTTCATAGCAGTTAAAAATTTTGATGAAAAAAGTAAAAGTGTTAGTTGCTCAGCTGTGTCCAGCCGTTTGTGACTCCATGGACTGTAACATGCCAGGCTCCTCTGTCCATGGAATTCTCCAGGAAAGAATACTGGAGTGGATAACCATTCCCATCTCCAGGGGATCTTTTCAACTCAGAGATCAAACCTGGCACTTTTGGATTGCAGGTGGATTCTTTACCATCTGCGCTACCAGGGAAGCCCCAAAATCTTGATGCATGTTATTAATTAGTATTTTGAATGCTCTTCTCTTTATACTCTTGAAGTCAATGGAATGTATAAATATCGATTGAGAAGGGATGCTGTTTTTATCTCAGCCTCACTCTATACATAGCTGAGATTTTTATTTCTTTTTGACTTTTCATATGCGCAGGCATAATTACAGACTGTATATTATCCACCCTGTGTCTAGACCAGGGCAACAGCCACTTCTACTGATTTCAGTATCTTGTGCCTTCAACTGTGACTTTCTGAAGCCAGAAGAACAAGGATCTGTCTGTATAAATTGAACAGCAATGCTCCTTTTCTGAGGAGAAAAATGACTACTGGCTAAAGTCTAATTAAAATTCTAAATTACGGGCTTCAAAATTCTTAATCACTAGGATTCTCTCTGCTTAGTTGATCTCATTTTCTGTAACATTTAAAGTCAAACACTGCGCTCCACAAAAGCAAATATATTCACTCTTCCCCACATAGGAATCAGCAGTCTTAACCTTCAGTCCCAGCTCCTATCACTTCACTGCCTACTGCTGGCTCATTGCCTTCCACAGGTCATAATACTCTTCTCTCAGTCAGAACTGTTTTGTTTTTTTTTTTTTTTAAATAACTCATCCTTACCATGACAACTTCTCTGACTCTAGGTAGAATGATCATGAGATTTATTATTCAAAGTGGAACACTCTTAAGTGCAAAAAAAGATGCTCATAGTAATTACACCAGGAAAAGGCAAAATTTACAGTCTCTGGCAAACCAAGATAAATGTTCACCCTAACTATAGTCTTCATCATTTGTAAAATGGCATCACAGGCACATCTCAATAAATACAGATAAACAGAGATATCTTCTCTCTTCTTCCCCCTCCCCTATTTTCCACCTCTTATTCACTCTAACTTTGATTTAGCTCAAGATCCAAGGAAAAAATTGTTTTAATATTTAAATGTATGAGTTTTCCCACCTATCTCTTTTGCCCTGGGAACTTTCAGTTTGTCTTTGGTGACCACTGAATATTGTTTACATTTTCTAGTTGTATTGTCTGTTCATAACTGATAGGGTTTGAAAATGGAGATCTGGTGGTAACTTTGAGTAAAAGGTAGGATGCCTTTTTGTCATGCCAAGGTTTAGAAGAGAGGAGGATAAGACTGGCCAACAAGAAAGGATCAGTCTGACTGGCCAGGGAAAGACTACTATGGATCTAGATAAGGAAGTTGTGAAGAGAGAAAGTTCACCTAATGGGAAGGTAAGAAAGGTAAGGGTTTCCCTGGTAGCTCAGTGGTAAAGAATCTGCCTGTTATGCAGGAGACCTGGGTTCAATCCGGGGATCAGGAAGATCCCCTGGAGAAGGGAATGGCAATCCACTCCAGTATTCTTGTGTGGGAAATCCCATGGACAGAGGAGCCTGGTGGGCTTCAGTCCATGGGTTTGCAACAGAATCAGACAGGACTTAGCCACTAAACTACAACAAAGCAAGCCATTGCCTGTTGCAAATGGCTGTCCAACAAGGATCCAGATTACAGGAGACCAGGCACAAGCACCAGCATTATTAGCTGATGCTAGGCTGATACATACTTTCCATTTTTACTACAGGATGATGTGTGTGAGTAATTTTGAAACCATAACTCTTAATACTAGGAAAAGGTCACCTTCATGAGCTAGCTCAGCAAGCAAGGTTCCTAATCCTTTACCCAGCCAGTTTGCCTGAGATTTTCTGATTTTTGAATTGAATTCACAGTATTCGCCATTGTGTTATTAAAATATGTTCTCAACATTTAGCTAATATCTGGGGCTTTCATTTGAATAAATGAGTTGCACCTCTTACATGAAGGGAAATCATTTGCAGTTGTATAATGGATTGACTTATGATTATTAACCCATAAAAATGAATGTGCATTTTTTGGTAGCCTTCATAATTCTTAAATTTGTTTTACTTTGTCTTATAATGAATGTAAAAAGATGAAAGAAAAGAGTTGTGCTTACAGTTTTGTGTTAATGTCAGTAAAGCCACATGCTCTTGCTAGTTCTTTTGCCCTCTTCTTTGATCAAACGCCAGTAGAAGAAACCATTTGAAACCGGAAACCACTCACCACCAACAAAATAGTATAGGAATTGGGACTAACAAGAGGATTTAAGTTGATAGCTTAGATGTCTCAACTCACCTTCTACCTTTTGTATTTAAATTCTTTTACTTGTGATTCTTTCATTGAAAGTTTTCTCTATTCTGTCAGTGGCTGTTATCCAACTAGCAATTCCTAGCCCCAATATCAGATTACTTCTGAATGTCACATCCCTCTCTCTGTTTATATCTGTCACACAATATACACACATATATATGTACATACACATCCATAAATGTATGTATGCATCTCCTGAATTGGCAGGTGGATTCTTTTTCAGTGCACCACTTCTTTTTTTTTTTTTTTAAATTTAAATTTATTTATTTTAATTGAAGGCTAATTACTTTACAATATTGTATTGGTTTTGCCATACATCAACATGAATCCGTGAGGGGTGTACATGTGTTCCCCATCCTGAACCCCCTTCCCACCTCCCTCCTTGTACCATCCCTCTGGGTCATCCCAGTGCACCAGCCCCAACATCCTGTATCCTGCATTGAACCTGGATTGGCCTTATGACCCAGCAATCCTACTGCTGTGCATACACACTGAGGAAACCAGAATTGAAAGAGACACATGTTCGTCACAGCACTGTTTATGATAGCAGGGACATGGATGCAACCTACATGTCCATCAGCAAATGAATGGATAGGAAAGCTGTGGTACATATACACAATGCAGTATTACTCAGCCATTAAAAAGAATACATTTGAATCAGTTCTAATGAGGTGGATGAAACTGGAGCCTATTATACAGAGTGAAGTAAGCCAGAAAGAAAAACACCAATACAGTATACTTATATATATATATATATATATATGGAACTTAGAATGATGGTAATGATAACCCAGTATGTGAGACAGCAAAAGAGACACAGATGTATAGAACAGTCTTTTAGACTCTGAGGGAGAGGGAGAGAGAGAGGGTGGGATGATTTGGGAGAATGGCATTGAAATATGTATAATATCGTATAAGAAACAAATAGCCAGTGCACCACTTCTTAAAAAGTACTTTCAACAAGCAAAATCCGGGTTATGCTTTCCTTTCCAAAAACTCTGCTTTTTTAAAAATAGCTGACTGCTGAGATAAAAATGAAGTGGACCAAATACAAAAGTAAGGTGAAAATTTTCATGCAAAGGTATACAAAAGAACCTATAAAAAAATAACCAAAATTGCTTTATATTTCAAAAATCATGAGTGAATATATCTGTACCTTTAAAAAGCTGGAGGCTGATAAACACAGCTGTCCATAATGAGAAAGCAGATTACATCATGTCACTCTAAATAAGCCTTCTAATGAGAAATCAGGATTAAGTTGAATCTGGAGGAGAAATTTGTATTTGCCTTGAGAATTTCAAGCTGAACTTCCCTGGGGAGAATGATGGATCATTAAGAGATTTTAATTTGAAATGAGGTTATAGGATTGTAAATTGCTGACAGATATTTAGTAAATGATTTAGTGTTTGTGTTTACATTCTAGCTTAGGAAAGATTTTGACTTTTTCAGCAAACTGAAAAAATGTCTTCAAAACACTTTTAGCTAATCAAAATGAAGTGTCCAAAGAAGGGGGAAGAATGAGCAATTAAAACTGATATATTTGAATTATGCATTAAAATTCAACAATAAACTTTCATTTTCTGAGCCAAGTCTCAGCTTTTGTTAAGTGTTTTAGTGCCATACAATTAATTTATTAGTATCAATTAAAGATTTTGTTTGATAATATCCTTGAGTAAATGTTATAATTTACAATATCAAGCTTTATAAAAATACTTGTACATCCTTCCACATTTCTAGAAGAGTCTGTAATTATACAAAATCCAAAAAATTTCTTTTTTGGTGATTTATCATATATATTTCTGAAAACATTGCAAAATGAAGACTATATTTGTAAGAAATTGTGTTTATTGTGCACCTACCAGGAGTGAACAGCATAGCTCATGTCCAACTAACTCTATAAAAAGGTAGCCCTCCAGGGAAGATGGACTAGACCAAGACTGATAAGACAACTTACTCCTTTTTTCCTTTTGAAACTTTTATTTTCAATATGACACCTACTATCATACATAGTCCCTTTCTCTTCTTTGTGACAAACTCACACAGCTTGCAGCAAGTGATTCAGCCTTCATTAGAGAAATGCCACCCAAAGGGTCTCTTTCGAAAGCTTTGTGTCTTTCAGCTGGAGGCAAGATTGAATGCATCACCGTTTCTATAGCCCTACAATATCCAATCCAAGGTAGACACTATGTCATTACAGATACTGAGGGAAAATATGCTCTTTCTTACTGAGCTGCCTCATGGACCAGTGTCACTGGGGAAATATCGCAGCCTGGTTTATAGGCGGCTGTCCTGTTTTATATGCAGGTACAATATGAAGAGCTTTATGCTTGGGAGGTCACTCAGCCAAGATTCTCCTTTATATTTCTTCTATGGAACAAAAGTGGCTCACCATTTACCTTTTTATGTCCATTTCTAATTTGGAAGAAGCCCTTTTTTTTTTTCTTTCAAATTTCTAAATCTGACACCCTTTTGGGGTTTGTGTCCGTTTCCTTTCCTTCTTCACATACATTTTCTTCTGCCCTAAAACCTGTGCAATTAACTTCTGTCATCTGAAAAGCCTTCCTTACAGCACATTGCTCCAGCTGTTGAAGCAGATGTAATTACATCCTACTCTACCTGTCCTAGGGTACGCTAGTTTCATACAATTTTCATATCACCCTTTTCCATTATTCAGGCAGAGTGAAATTTTAAGGACAGTGTGATTAGGCTGAAATTGGAACTATTCAAGGTTTAGCATTGTGTGAAAAGGCAGACATTTTCCCTCTCTACCCCAAACTAAAAAGCTATTGTTAAAAAAAAACACGGTCCAATCAGCTTGGCACACACACTGGTCAGGCACTCAGGACCATCACAGTCAAGACTTTTCATGGATCCATATTAAGATTCATTAGTATTTTCAAGACTGAGCTGGAGTTTATTGTGAGGGGAAATGGGTTAATGATTAAGGACTTTATAGATTTATATAGATTCTATCCTGATTTGGGCAATGAGAACCAAGAAAACCACATTCAAGCAATGTGAACAATACAGGCATTTATGGAAAGTATTCCAGTATGGTGCCTAAAGAATACTGAACATTACTTTAAAAAAAATCATTATACGAAAAGAGCAAAAGGAATAAAAGCTTAAATAGTCCACTCTTTTTATATTACATCTAAACAAATGCCTATAAGCAGACATAAGCATGGAAAATGAACTCAATCCATTTATTTATTTATTAAAAATTTTTAACTGTAGTATAGTTGATCTACATTGTTGTGTTTTTAATGTCTGCTGAACAGCAAAGTGAATCGGTTATATGTTTAGAAATACTTGCTTCTTTAGATTCTTTTCATATATTGGTCATTACAGAGTATTCAGGGGAGTTCCCTGTGCTATACAGTAGGTCCTTATTATTTATTTTATATATAGCAGTGTGTATATGTCAATCCCAATATCCCAATTTATCACACATCCCCATTCCTTCCTGGTAATCACAAGTTTGTTTTTTTACATCTGTGACTCTATTTGTTTTGTAAATAAATTCATTTGTGCCATTTGTTTAGATTCCACATATAAGCAAGGTCATATAATATTTGCCTTTCTGTGTCTGACTTACTTCACTCAGTACGACAATCTCTGGGTCCATCATATAACTGCAAATGGCATTATTTCATTCTCTTTTATGACTGTATATATGTATCACTTCTTTATCCATTTCTCTGTCCATGGACATTTAGGTTGTTTCCATGTTCTGGCTATTGTAAACAGTGCTGCAACGAACATTGTGGTGCATGTATTTTTTGAATTATGGTTTTCATTGAATATATGCCCAGGAGTAGGATTGCTGGATCATATGGTAGCTCTATTTTTAGTTTTTTAAGGCACCTCCATAATGTTCTCCATAGTGGTTGTACCACTTTACATTCCCACCAACAGTGTAGGAGGATTTCCCTTTCTCCACACCCTTTCCATCATTTATAGCTTGTAGATTTTTTGATGATGGCCATACTGATCGGTGTGAGGTGATATTTCACTGTAGTTTTGATTTGACTGAACTGAACTGAATAATAGTAACATTGAGCATCTTTTTGCATGCTTCCAGGCCATCTGTATGTTTTCTTTGGAGAAAAGTATGTTTATATCTTCTGCCCAATTTTTTTTTTTACTGTGTTGTTTGTTTTTTTGATATTGAACTACATGAACTGTTTGTATATTTTGGAGATTAATCCCTTGTCAGTTGCTTTGTCTCAAATATTTTCTCCCATTCTGTGGGTTGTCTTTTTGTTTAGTTTATGATTTCCTTTGCTATGCAAAAGCTCTCAAGTTTAATTAGATCACATTTGTTGATTTTTGTTTTTATTTTCATTACTCTAGGAGGTAGATCAAAAGAGATCTTGCTGTGGAAGTCAGTCCATTTTAAATTAACTATTTCCCTATCCTCCTAGTCCCGTAGTTCTCTAAGATAAACTATGGTTTGATGTAACCATAAAATTTTCAATATTTTAAATCCTCAGGATTAAATTGGGCTACCAAAAACATTGTTTGAGTGTCACTGTGATTTCCATAGTTTCATTTACTGCCCACCAATTGAAAATAGAGTTGTAAAGTTAATCATACAAAGCCTCTAATAAGACACATCTCTCTCACACATGACTATGAGTGCCCTATTAATACAAAATAATGATTTCATAGAATTTTATTTTTTGTCAAATGATTAAATTCATTATGTTATATTATCAGGAAAATTAAGTAAATTTTGAGCTTCTACGGACAGATGTCAAGTCATAAAGCATAAGCGAGGCTAGACATAAAAGAGATGTGTAAATATGCATTTGTCACAATGTAGGAAGGCTGTATATGTGCACAAGTATCTATAAGCAATTAAAATTTCTGTTATTTCACTACTGTCCACTATTTTTTCTTCTTACAAAGCAAAAAGAGCAAAGAGCTGACTAGTTACAAGCCTAGTTGTTAATGAGAACTTACAGATTGTATTTGGATGCACTTCATCACAAGGGTCCTTTTCAAATGAGTTATAGTCATAAATAATGTTACTATTATTCACCAAGACTAGAACTTTATGGTCACGTAAACTTTTGCTTTGTCTTTTGCTCAATAGATAAGAATCTCCTTGTTAAGATACATCTTTGTGGCAAAAATCAACAGATCCAAAAGTATCAAACATGAGAAAGTATATGGATCAATAAGATGTTTTGTCTAATACTTGTAGGTGGGCAAATTTGTACAGACACTTCAGAAAATAATTTGGCTCATTTTATCCAGTAAAATTGAAGGTACACATACAAGTAGTATCTTGAAAGACTCTTGTATGAGTGTACCAAAGGATATGATGAGAATACTTAAAATAGCATTTTATAATAGAAAACCACTGGGAAATGTCCCCAAAATCTATTTGCTGAAGAATATATAAATGAATAAGTCAAGGTACATTTATAGAATGGTATGGTTGGTGCTCAGAAGTAAAGAATTTGCCTGCAATATGGGAGAAGCAGGAGAGGCGGGTTTGATCCCTGGGTTGGGAAGATTCCCTGGAGGAGGAAATGGCAATCCACTTCAGTATTCTTGCCTGGAGAATCCCATGGACAGAGGAGTCCTTGGAGTCACAAAAAGTCGGACATGACTGAGCAAATAACACTTTGAAATATGATATTCTATGTATTTGGAGAAGGAAATGGCAACCCACTCCAGTATTCTAGCCTGGGGAATTCCATGGACAGAGGAGCCTGGCAGACTACAGCCCATGGGGTTGCAGAGTCAGCCAAGACTGAGCGACTAACACACACTCTATGTATTGTCTGAGTAATGTGACCTCTGCAAAATGTTTATATCCCAGATTTGAAGCAATAATTCTGCTGATGAGACCCACTGTGGAGTCCAGGCATTTTTGACTAGTAGTCCCTGAAAGATGGAGATAGAGATGGAGAGAGGAGGAGAGAGACAGATTCAGATCCTGTCAGAATGACAAAGTCAGTTAAAAACCTTATGTGCTTTCCTGATAGCTCAGCTGTAAAGAATCCACCTGCAATGCAGGAGGCCCAGGTTTGATTTCTGGGTTGGGAACATCCCCTGGAGAAGGGATAGGCTACCCACTCCAGTATTCTGGCCTGGAGAATTCCTTGGAGTGTATAGTCTATGGGGTTGCAAAGAGTCAGACATGACTGAGCGAGTTTCACTTTCAAACTCTGAAAGAGCATTTTTCCAAAAGAATTTCAATCCTCTTCCATGTATGCTGCTAAGTCGCTTCAGTCGTGTCCAACTCTGTACAACCCCAAGACGGTAGCCCACCCGGCTCTCCCGTCCCTGGGATTCTCCAGGCAAGAATACTAGAGTGGGTTGCCATTTCCTTCTCCTATGCATGAAAGTGAAAAGTGAAAGTGAAGTTGTGTCCAACTCCTAGCGAGTCCATGGACTGCAGCCTACCAGGCTCCTCCATCTATGGGACCTTCCCAGCAAGAGTACTGGAGTGGATTACCATTGCCTTCTTCCATGTATAAGGGGAGGCAAATATAGGTCTGTTTTTTTTTTTTTTTAAACAGATAATTTGTTCTTTGCAACCAGTTCTTCACTTCCTTATCCAGTTTGTAAACTATGGTCACATTTTTTTTATAGCTATCTTTTATCAAGTGGTCACTACATTCTGGCACTACTCTGAGCACTTATTTAATTTATCCACAAGCAACACTTTGAAGTACGTATTAGTTACCTCATTATATAGATGAGAAAACAGAGACACCAAAAGTTTTGATAACTTGCAGAAGATTACACAACCTGAGTCCTGATTTGAACACAGGTGTTGAATGCCAATGTTCATGTCCATCCTTAAGAATACTTTCTTCACACTATTCTCTTTAGGCTCCCAGAATTTCTCATGCATGAATTTTTCCTGCTAAAATAATCTCTTTGCCGAATCAAGTTTTGGAGAGAGTTGATCAACTAATTTAAAACAGATTTCCATGAAGTATGATATATTTTTCTACACACTCTAATGCAGATGACACCACCCTTATGGCAGAAAGTGAAGTGGAACTAAAAAGCCTCTTGATGAAAGTGAAAGAAGAGAGTGAAAAAGTTGGCTTAAAGCTCAACATTCAGAAAATGAAGATCATGGCATTGGTCCCATCACATCATGGGAAATAGATGAGGAAACAGTGGAAATAGTGTCAGACTTTAATTTTTGGGGCTACAAAATCACTGCAGATGGTGATTGCAGCCATGAAATTAAAAGACACTTACTCCTTGGAAGGAAAGTTATGACCAACCTAGATAGCATATTAAAAAGCAGAGATACTACTTGCCAACAAAGGTCTGTCTAGTCAAGGCTTTGTTTTTTCCAGTGGTCATGTATGGATGTGAGACTTGGACTGTGAAGAAAGCTGAGCACCAAAGAATTGATGCTTTTGAGCTGTGATGTTGGAAAAGACTCTTGAGAGTCCCTTGGACTGCAAGGAGTTCGAACCAGTCCATTGTAAAGGAGATCAGTCCTGGGTGTTCTTTGGAAGGAATGATGCTAAAGCTGAAACTCCAATACTTTGGCACCTCATGCAAAGAGTTGACTCATTGGAAAAGACTCTGATGTTGGGAGGGATTGGGGGCAGGACAAGAAGGGGATGACAGAGGGTGAGATGACTGGATGGCATCACTGACTCGATGGACATGAGTTTGGGTGAACTCTGGGAGTTGGTGATGGACAGGAAGGCCTGCTGTGCTGCAATTCATGGGGTCGCAAAAAGTCGGACATGACTGAGCGACTGAACTGAACTGATCTGAATCTTTAACAGCTGATGCTTTCTGACCTGCCACACCATCCACACTTCTTAGGCTAATCTTGGTTACGCTATAATCCTCAACTCCTTTGTAATCTGACTTTCAACCTCACCATTTCATACTGAGGAGATGTGCAACGTGAAAGTGAACATGCTGTGAGCTACAAGAAGAATCATTAATCTCAGAATAAAAATGAGTATCCTGTGTTATTTTCTAATATGATCAGAAAAAGTCCATGTCAGTGAAAACTACATCTGGGTAAAGTCACCAACTAACTTCCAGAGTGGACTCCATTTTGCCTTTTGTTTGGCATACTCAATCTCTTTTCTGGTATTTACTCCACTGGCTACTTTCATATTTTATTTTTTATAATCTTATTCTCTCTGTCTGGACTTCCCAGGTGGCTCAGTGGTAAAGAATCCTCCTGCCAGTGCTGGAGTTGCAGGAGTTTTGGGTTCAATCCCTGGGTCAGGAAGATCCCCTGGAGGAGGAAATGACAACCCACTCCAGTATTCTTGCCTGGAGAATCCCATAGACAGGAGAGCCTAGGGGCTGCAGTACATGGGTTTACAAAAGAGCTAGATATAACTGAAATGACTGAGAATGCACACATGCGTGTTCTCTCTGTGCCTTTCCTCGTCCAAATCTATTCTAATCCAATTTATTTTTTATTGTATTTCTGGCAAAGTTATTCTTTGTGCTTCTGTTATAACACCACAATTTCCCTAAAATCATTCTTTTTGTGTCTTCATCTACTTTGGGTTTCTCCCACTGAAAAGGAAGCCTCAAATTGTCAGAAATTATTATACAGCCACCTTAGTTCTCCTGCCATGATTAGCACAATGGTTAGTACCTGTGAGTTTTCAGTAAGCATTTTAAATGGAATCATTTTTATTATAGCATTTTGTCAACAATTAGGAACTTGATCTATATAAAATATTTGTTGGGAAAATAATGAGATGGGGCATTATTTAATTGAGTAGCTACAGTCTATTTAAGTGCACTTTTATCTATCTAGTTCAGGGTCATGAAATTGATACAGGAGATAATCAAATAGTAATTTACTTTTATTTATGATCATTAAAAAATCGACATATACCCCCAATGAAATCAAAGCAATTCAAAATGATATCCTTCTTAGAGTGAAATCATCACATGCAATGTTTTGTACCGTCATGGAAAAAATGCTATTTGGAACCATTTAGAATCAGGATAAAATTATGTGAAATGTAAATGATTAAATTTTAAGGTTTTTTTTTTTCCAACCCATGTGTAACATTTTCTGTGAAGATGTTATTGATTTTTGCAAAATAAAAACAATGACATTAAATGCAGAACACTCTAAATTCATGGTTTAGAGGACTTGGAGAACAGGAGATGTGGCTCTTCTATAGGAGCCTTAAAGCGAGTGTTGATGTTTCAATTAGTGCCAATTCACAGCCCAGGAGAGCTGTGGAGAGCTACCATCTGGTGGCCGACTATACACGGAGAGGAGATGAATGTCTCGTGGATATAACTAACTTCCTGACAGATAATTTCTCTGTGAATAAATCCTCAAAGCAATTCAAGTGTAATGTATTTCAGCTTTTTATTGGAATAGATGAGACAGGTGAACAAATATCCATTAAGGAGTTACTGCCTTTCATGAACCTTATGGTGACAAGAAGGCAATAGAAGGTTTTCAATCATTCACAGAAACTGTGGAGCATGGTTTTAAGAGAGCCAGTGGCACATTTGGACAGAATAAATGTCTGTTGTTCTCTTAGATTAATATTCCAAAAATTGAATTTAAAGCCCCAAATCGTGTGGATTTATTTTAAAGTTCAGCTATAAAGCTTCCCAAAGTTATAACCCAGCCAACCAGTAAGGCTTTGAGCTAGGAATTTTGTGGCTCATGCTACTGAAGGATGAATATGGAAATATAGTATTAGACAGCTTGCTGTCAGTTCCTAAAAATCATTACACCCACAGAAATTCTATTTGGCCCATCAAATTTGCACTCTGCCATCTCATATTTCCTAGCATCGTATCTGCTTTGTCGTTCCACATCATGAAGCTAAAGCCAGTGCACTTGCAAAAAAGTAGAGTCCGGCTCCTCAAAAATTTGGATTCCTTCCAAAATGGAGTTATTGAGTTACAGGGAAAAGAAGTGAGAGAATGACTATATTTAATTAAGCTTTCTGAGACTAAATCCTGTATTTTATTGAGCTCACTGACTAGATAGGTTATCAGCGCTTGGATTAACATTCTCTTTCTCTTCCTATGCTACCTTTCAAAATAAACTAGTGACATAGTGACCATTTACTGAGGGCTTATTAAGTGATAGGTCTTCTGCCAACCCATTACATGTATTTATCATTTAAAGTTAAAAAAATACCTCTAGGGTCATTACCATCTCCATTTTCTGGTATGGAAACTTGCCCAATGTCACCAGCTGGGAAGCAGTGAAGCCAAGTTTCAAACTCAGTTCTATCTCTATGCCTATACTCATAGACAGTAGGTCATTTATCTTAAGCATTTATATTTGCAAGCTCTTGTTCTATGTTGCCTATCCCCCAAGATGTTGCATCATATTTGAGGTCTCCTCCAAACTCTATTAGGATAAATACAGTACCTTAGTTCAATCAGTGATATTTAAGATTTGTTAGGATGCATATATGAAAATGATAGAGTTTATTTTAGGAAAGATGCCCCTAAAAATACTTTATTGAGGAATGATTGACACAAAAAACTGAATGTAATTAATGTATAAATTTGATGAGTTTGGAGATAAAATGCACCTGTGACACTATCACCAATTTGTGCCATAACATATCCATCACTTCCAAAAGTCTCCTCCCAGCCTCTTTATTATTATTATTAATTTTGTGATAATAAAATTGAATATCTACTTTCATCAAGTTTTTAGGTATACAGTTCAGTTCAGTCTCTCAGTCATGTCCAGCTCTTTGCGATCCCATGAACCACAGCATGCCAGGCCTCCCTGTCCATCACCAACTCCTGGAGTCCACCCAAACCCATGTCCATTGAGTAGGTATATAGTACATAGTATATAGATTACCAATTATAGGCTCTAGGTGGTACAGTAGACCTTTAGGACTTATTCATTTTGTAGAACTGAAACTTCTTTTGTAGACTTATTCATTTTGTAGAACTGAAAAAAAAAAAAGTCTTTGATGAATAATTCCTCCTTTCCATCCTTCTCTTAGCGGCCCTGGTGGATCAGTGGAAAAGACTTGGCCTGCAAAGCAGGAGACACAGGAGATGTGGGTTCAGTCCCTGGGTCGGGAAGATCCCTCGGAGAAGAAAATGACAACTCACGCCAGGATTCTTTCCTGGGAAGTTCCATGGACAGAGGAGCCTGTTGGGCTATAGTCCATGGGGGTCGCAAGAAGTCGGACACGACTGAGCTCACACGTGCACACAGCCCTTGGCTATCTCCATTTACTCTGCATTTCTATGAGTTTGGCTCTTTCAGATTTCTCATAAAAGTAAAGCCTTGTAAACTGCTCATAAATAAAAAGTAAATTCCTCATAAATAAACAGTCTTAATTGTGATGATAGTCTCACAAGTGAATGTGTATGTGCGTGCTCAGCCGTGACTGACTCTGTGACACATGGACCAGCCTGCCAGGCTCCTCTGTCTGTGGGATTCTCCAGGCAAGAACACTGGAGTGGGTGGGCATTTCCTCCTCCAGGGGGTCTTCCCCAGCCAGGGATGGAACCTGCGTGTCCTGCATTGGCAGGCAGATTCTTTTTATTTATTTATTTATTTATTTATTTATTTATTTTTGGCAGGCAGATTCTTTACTGGTGAGCCATCAGGGAAGCCCTACACAAGTATATACTTATCTCCAAACTCATTACATTGTTTACATTAGATATGTACAGATTTAAATATGCTAATTGTAGATAAATACAGTAGTTTATGAAAATAAAGGAAATGCAGGAGAAAAAGCTTCTGCACAGCGAAGGAAACAACCAACAAACCAAAATCAAACTACAGAAAGGGAGAAAATATTTGCACACTATACATGTATATATCTCATAAAGGGTTAATATCTAAAATACATAATTCAGTAGTAAAAAACCAAATCAGTTCAGTTCAGTTGCTCAGTCGTGTCCGACTCTTTGTGACTCCGTGAACCACAGCACACCAGGCCTCCCTGTCCATCATTAACTCCTGGAGTCCACCCAAACCCATGTCTATTGAGTTGGTGATGCCGTCTAACTATTCCATCCTCTGTCGTTCCCTTCTCCTCCTGCCCTCAATCTTTCTCAGCATCAGGGTCTTTTCAAATGAGTCAGCTCTTCCCATCAGGTGGCCAAAGTATTGGAGTTTCAGCTTCAAAATCAGTCCTACCAAACAAATAACCCAAGCATTCATTCTCAGTTGCTCAGTCATGTCCAACTCCTTGCAGTTCCATGGACTGTAGCCTGCCAGGCTCCTCTGTGCATGGGATTTTCCAAGCAAAAATAATGGATTGGGTTACTATTTCCTTCTCCAACAAATGAGCAAAGGTATTTAATAAACATCTCCACAAAGAAGACATATAAGTAGACAATAGGTATATGAAAAGATATTCAGCATCGCTGTTCATCAAAGAAATGCAAATCAAAGCCACAGTGAGAAATTACCCACACCTGTACAGATGGCTATTACCAAAAAAAAAAAAAGATAGCAAGGGTTGCTGAGAAAGTTGCTGAGAAAGTGGAGAACAGGGAATCCTTGTGCATTGTTTGTAAGAGTGTATGTATGTAAATTGATGCAACCACTGTGGAAAACAGGATGGAATTGCCTCAAAAAGAAAAAAAAAAATAGAATTACTATATGATTCAGCAATCCCACGTTGGGGTATTTATCCAAAATAATTGATATCAGAATCTTGAAGAGTATTCACACTAGTGAAGATTTGGAAACAAACTAAACATCCATTGACTAATGAATGGATAAAGAAAATGTGGTATATACACACAATGGAAGATTATTCAGCCTTAAAAAAGGAAATCCTGCTGTTTGTGACAACATAGATTAATCTGGAGACTAAACATATCCTTATGTTGAAAAATATGTCTTCTTTGTTATGTTTATTTATGCTTGTATATCATATTAGCCTGACTATTACATTTCTATAGAGCTGTTTAATTTCTTGCTATGGTACAAAAATTACTGCTTTGAAATCTTCAATGTTATAAGGAAAGAAATCTTGGAAGCTACGTTATAAAGTTTCTTTGAACTGAACTTATTTATAGTCTTAACATTAACAGCTATCATGAAAGATTACTATATATGTATCAGGCTAATTTTAAGTCTTTTTGAAGCAGTACTCATTTTGAAATAATCTATAGCAAGTTTTCTAGGAACATATTTACTTCTATCAAACCTGATTGAAGATTTTCTGATACAACAGTATGTATGCTAAAGCAAACATTTAATATCTGTATTTTCAAGTGTGAAAGAGTTTAATACAGATGATATATGGAAAATGTAAAAATTTAACATAGTCCTTTGTTTATTAAAAACTAATAGCAAGATATAAAGATTCTTTAACAAGCATGTGATCATTTTAATTAAAAAATGTTGAAACGTCTGTATTTAGCTAAAGTAAATTTTGGTCAGAGGTATATCATTTGAACTTGGCTGAATTTATCTGTAGCTTTTGCCAATGTTGATTGCAGCCATCATGGAATCAACAAATCCTGGCAAGACTCCGTGATTCAAATCAGTGGCTTCTTTCTCTATATTGCTACTCTGGGCCAGGGTACACAAAGTGGTGATAGAAATAATATTAAGTGATGTAGGACTAATGGAGACAGTATTTCAAAATGCATCATGATACAAAATAACAGCACTCAATAATTTTGCAAAATAAAATCAGAGAAATTTCATGAACATAGTCATCCAGAATTATTTCTCTCTTGATAATTTATACTTGATACTTCCCTAAAGCTATTTCCCTCATACACTTACTGCAGCATTTCAAGTTCACCCCATTTCTTTCTGATCCTGTGTACAGCCATTAGAAGCAGATTAGTAACTATTTATTTTGATGATAGGTGTTTTTCTGTGTTTAACAGAAAAGAGATTCAGAGTCCATGATGCTAGGAAATCATGTTGAAGCTGTTTTCTATCTCAACCCTGAGGGGAGAAAAGCAATCGATGTTGTTGAGGACTAGTCCCAGAGTATATCCATAAACCTGAGAGCTGCTTCTTCCTTTTGTAAAATTTTAAGGATTATTATTAATAGTTACATAATAGTACTAAGTATTTATGGTATCTCATTATCTACTTCTTATGTTCAGTTACTTAATGGATAAAGATTATTTTTTGTTTGGTGTTTTATTATAACCCAGAACTTCGTTAATGATACACTATTATCTTGGTTTATGCTTGCTTGCTTCTTTATTATGATACAATGTAAACCTATGAATCAACACATATTAAAAAATGCAAAACTTCTTGTAATATATGTCTATGAATGTGTTCCTCCCTTACCCCATATTCTTACTTCTCCTCCTTTTATTATAGCCACTATTCCAAAAATACTGTACTACAGTAAGTATAGTTCTATTACATATACATGCTATCCTATATGATATATAGTGCTGAGATAGCTGGATGGCATCACTGACTCGATGGACGTGAGTCTGAGTGAACTCCGGGAGTTGGTGATGGACAGGGAGCCTGGCGTGCTGCGATTCATGGGGTTGCAAAGAGTTGGACACGACTGAGGGACTGAACTGACTTACTGACTGAGGATAATAATTTGGAATTATATAAAATAATATAACAATGTATTCAATCATTCCATTGTAGGCAGGCTCTCCTTTTTTCAAGATTTTTGTCTTTGGCAATTTTTTCATTTTTCCTTCTGTGTCTTGACATAGATTTCTTTTTAATCCTGATTGGGATGCATTAATCTGTGGATCCATATTTTTACATTTGGAAAACTTACTGCTATTATGATTTTAAATATTGTCTCCTCAGCATTCTGCTTAGTCTTCGCTCTTGGAACTTCAGCTAGAGTCTTAGGAATCTTCATTTTGCACTTCATCTCTTAATCTTTCTTTCTTGTTTTCCATCTCCTGATATTTCCTTATTGCTTTCAGAAGTAATTTCATGTGTATTTTTCCAAGTTCATAAAATTCTCCTTCAAATGCATTTAATCTGTCATTTCACTTGTCTATTGAGTTTGTTTTTATTTCAGTGGTTCCCTTTGTCATTTCTAGAAATTCAATGTATTTTTCAAATATACCATTCTTTATGACTTCTATGTCTACTTTATAAACACATTCTTTGTTTCCTTACATTTTATATATAGCTATTTCATCCTCTATATCCAGCAGTTCCCAAATCTGCAGTTCTTGCTTTCAAATTTTTCTGTCATGTTTATCATGATAGAGATTTGGCTTTTAGTGTGTTTGATAGTCTCTGTCTGTGATCTTAATCCTGCAGTTATCTTGGGGAAACTTTCCTCCAGATACAGTTTGTTTCTAATTCTGACAGTGGCCACCCCTGAGTTACAGCTGCCTCAGGGCTATTCTGACTCAGAGGAGAGGTCTCATGTCCTTTCTACTCATGTACTTTCTCACCTTACTACTCTTCTTATAGCCATACAACAAAGGGCAGCTAAGCTCAGGCCAGCCCACCAGCTCATCTGCTCCAAATTTCTGCTGCTCTGAATTTGGCCCTATGCTTCCAAATTCTCAGCCCTGTTTCCAAGTCCAACTTTTGGATGTTCTAACTCCAGGACAGTGAAGTTCTGATTCTTGGTCTTGTGCTCTCCCCCCCGCCTTTTTTTTGAGGGGAGGCCCAGGAAGGTTGGGGAAGTTGAACCTGAAGGCTCTTTTTACCATTGGTGAAGAGAGCCATGGGTCTAAAGAGTGAATTTTAGAGGGGAGATATGCATATGTGTCACTGATTTCACTTTGCTGTACACCAGAAACACAACACTGTAAGGCAACTATATTCCAGTAACAATTAACTAAAAAAAGAGTGAATCTTAGGCTGGAGAGACAGCCTAAGATTCACCACTCTGGTGAAATGTTGGTAAGTTTTACAATATTCTCTTTAAATATCTGCATATAGAGATGGAGATGATATATGACAGATACACAGATGAACTTCCCAGGTCCCTCAGTGGTAAAGAATCTGCCTGTCAGTGGAGGAGATGTAGGTTCAATCACTAGGTCAGGAAGATCCCCTAGAGGAGGAAATGGCAACTCACTCTAGTATTCTGGAGAATCCTGTGGATGGTTGCAGAGAGTCAGACACGACTCTGAATATGCACGCAGAGAGATACAGACATAATGCACATACATATAGAGGCAGTGGTAGATTTTTCTCTGCTGTTTTTCTTTCATGTTGTTTTAAACAAGCTAATATTCATTTTCCTGGGGCGAACTGAGAGAGTAGCATGTGCACACACACACACACACACACACGAATATATATATATATATATACACACACACACTATAATATGTAAAATAGGTAGCTAGCAAGAAGCTGCTATATAGCACAGGGAACCCAGCTTGGTGCTCTGTGATGACCTAAAGGTTGGGATGAGGGGGTGGGAGACAGACTAGAGAGGAAGGGGACATAAGCATACATACAGCTGATTCATGTTGTTTACAGCAGAAACCAACACAACATTGTAAAATACTTGTACTATAGTTAAAAAATATTAGATGAATACATAAATATTAAAAAGGAATAAAGTGGCAATTGCAAAGCTAAAAAAATAAAACACAAAGAAGTTAATAAACTATTACACATACCTAGTTCAGAAGTGTATCACAGAGTTTAAAGACTTCCATCCTATTTCCCTAATAGCCAAAATCAATTTTCATTTTTGTAATTTT
Source organism: Aepyceros melampus (assembly GCA_006408695.1). NCBI lineage: Eukaryota > Metazoa > Chordata > Mammalia > Artiodactyla > Bovidae > Aepyceros > Aepyceros melampus. Next base: position 179,871 of record SJXQ01012592.1, read on the forward strand.
ATACTTCTGTTTCATGAAAACAATTCCTTCTGTTATTGTAGATAATAATCACAGTCTCTTGAGCTCATATACTGTATTCATTTCTTCCATTTTAATAATCTTTTGTATTATCTTAGCTTAAGCTCTATTAAGGATTTTTTAGAAATTTCAAAACATTGTTAGCTACTTACATAGCTCTTAAAAGGAGACATACAGAGGGAAAATTAAGTCTGTGTAAAAAAGTAATTTGGAAACACCCCACAATATACAGTAAAAATGCAATTACTTTTAAAATGGAATCTGTGAACTAGGTCACTGAAAAGTTGCACAGAATATTTTGGTTTTCTTTTGGTCTTCAACTTGTGAACAATGCCATTTTCAAAGAAAAGGAAGTGAAAGTATTGTCTATGAGTTTAAAGGAAACATGGCATTATAAGAAAATCTAATGATCTTCATATGCCTAGATTAAAAAATATATGAGACGATAAATTAAATATATTTACTCAGTTGCAGACCTAGATAATGCAAATGTGGTGTGTGAAACTGTAAACTTAATCAAATTATGATTCAGAGTCTGGAGAAAAAGAAACCTAAGCAATAACTGTTCTCTTTTTTTCTTCTTGATGAAAATTCAAATTAAATCATTAATAGTTTATAAATGAAACTAGCCAAGAGACAGCTAATGCGTATCCTATTCTAAATTAAATACAAGCATTAAGTGTTCCGTTACATTCATGGAGGTAAGCTCCAAAATCACTTTATATTTATGAAATATGAGTTTTAAATGTTTATCTGATTGTTTTTCTCCCCTGAGATCATTCTCGATGCCACTGTGAATTTGGGGAGAAAAGAAAAATCAGTTGGAACATCATTTTCTTTTATTATTCTACCCAATTTCCCCTCTCTCTGTCTTTCTCTCTGCATGTAAACATATGCACAAACAGGGGCCAAATGATTATATCAGAAAGGAGAGAATAAAAGACAACAAGACCACGTCAGCTTACTAGCTTTGGGATCAACCCCAGAACTATGTGTGTATGTGTGCAACCCCAGAATGAGGTGACAATATTCTTGCTACTTATTGATCCTATTCAGACTAAGGGCTTAGTGCAGGACATTTCACTGTGACAGTTACAGAACTTGTTTGCAGTTGGCCCTTCTACTCCAGGACTCTATAATATGGTAGAGAAATGCAATGAACATAAGCAAATGTGTTATGTGATCAGCTGTGAATGACCAGTATATTTTAAAATTGTGTGGCTTCTTCATAATGGAATTTTGTTTATATCCAGACCATCTTCTCAGTGTACTCAGAATTCTGCTCAGTATCTCATGCTTCCCTGCCAGAGAAATGCAAATAAAATTTAATTCTAGTGAGAAAAAATATATAATTATGAAAGCAAATCCTCTTAGAAAATTCACCCCTAAACAAATAAGAACTGCTGTGAACACTCTTTTAAATTATCAATGCCCTGCTTCTCTTCATTATAGCTAATAAATTTTCTGTAAATTAATTATTTGAATAGGGCTATATATAGCAAACAATGAGTATAAATTACAGAAATGAATAAATAATCATTCAAATATTCAAATATACTTTGACATTCACATTGGTTATTGCTGTGAGATGTGAAGGTAATAACTAGGATGGCAAATTAGGAGAGAATTTTCAGAAGGAAATAAAATTATGTCTGTATTTAATTTCTTTTACTTTCATTTTAATTATGAAGAATTGCCATGCCATAAGAAGATGATGTGTTTTTATGAAATCATTATTGAGCAAAGAAATGTGTGGGAGGAAAAATAATGTTGATAGAGCAGAACAAGATGAACCAAAGCAAAGTATAATAATAACAACAGTTCGTATTTTCAGAGTGATTTGCGGCTGGTGAAGAACTCTCATTCAATTACTTGAGCTGACATGTAACTTTCTTTGATTAATAAAGTCAGTTATGTCATTCTATTTTTAAATATGAGGAAATATAAAATATTGTCATAATCAAGATAGTCAATTTGCAATTTACAGAATGGGTCAAATGGAACAGAATAATATGGTAGAGAATTTAATGCTTCTTACGGGGCAATTTTACCCCTGAAAAATGTAGGTGGAGAGTTTAAAATTAGTAAAGTTTCAGGGTACTATCTCCTATTGTGTGAATGCTTTAGAGAATTTTGACCTTGATAAGGAAAGCTAGCATAGGTGGTTACTCAGCCACTCAGTTGACCAAAATAACATTGATCATCTTATGAAATGTACAAAATTGTTCTCAAAAATGGATATAGCAACCCCTGCCATGCTTCTTTAACCAAGAGGTACAATGAGACAGGCTGTAACCTGGGACCCGGTACTTTTTACTGGAGTGCTTGCCCCTAGACTAATAAATAGCTCCTAAAGCAACAGAATACAAAGAAAGTCTAAGGGATTAAAATAACTTCACACATGCCCAGCAGTCCAGTAGCTGGGGGTAAAGTATGAACAAAGAGATACAGAAAGGCAAAAATCCGACTTCCACTCTTGAGAACCCAGGAGCAAAAGCAGATTACTGTGCATTATCTCTGTGCACAACACCACCAAGAGGGTTGGCAGACCACCTACTCCACCCTTCCTACCTTAACCAATGATCCACACCACCCTTACCTCATTGAGGGGAATAGCTCTCCCCTTCTCCCCTTCCCTGACACAAAGAGTGAGCAGGGAAACCAGTTTCTTGTTTTTGATCCCTCATGTTGCAGCAAGAGTCCCAATAAAGCCTTGATGAGGTTCTCATCTGGCCTTGTATCAATTTCTATTGATGGAAGAATCAAAGAACTGAGTCTGTAACAGAGTCAGCATCCCAATATTTTATAGTAGCTTTGGGACTTCTACAATAAGTTTTTATTAAGCATTATAATAGACTTCCTGAAGGGAGAAAAGATTTATAAATATTCCTTTATTAACTCTTTTCCAAGTGTTAGAAAGAGCATGGAATTGGTACTCTCAAAATATCAAAGACTGGGTGGCTTAAACAGGAAACATTATTTATCACAGTTCTGAAGGCTGGGAAGTAAGAGATCAAAGCTCCATCAGATCTAATATCCACTTCCTCATTTACAGATGGTCCTATGTTCACATGATGAAAAGGGTGAGAGAGCCTCCTGAAGTCTGTTTCATATATAATTAATGGAATATTACTCAGCCATAAAAAGGACAAGATAATGCCATTTGCAGTAACATGCATGGACATAGATTGTTATACAGAGTGAGGTACGTCAGACAGAGAAAGACAAATATCATATAATATCACTTATGTGTGGAATCCAGAAAAATGACACAGATGAATTTATTTGCAAAACAGAAATAAAGTCACAGATGTAAAAAACAAACTTAAGGTTACCAGTGGAAGAGGGGGGAATGGGATGAAGTGGGAGATTAGGACAGCCATATATACAGACATATATACAGCACTATATATAAAATGGATAACTAATAAGAATCTGCTATATAGCATCAGTTCAGTTCAGTTCAGTCACTGAGTTGTGTCTGACTCTTTGCAACACCGTGGACTGAAGCACACCAGGCTTCTCTTTCCATCACCAACTCTTGGAGCTTGTTCAAATTCATGTCCATCAAGTCAGTGATGCCATCCAAACATCTCATCCTCTGTTATCCCCTTCTCCTGCTGCCTTCAATCTTTCCCAGCATCACGGTCTTTTACAATGAATCAAGGTCTTTGCATCAGGTGGCCAAAGTATTGGAGTTTCAGCTTCAGCATCAGCCCTTCCAATGAATATTCAGGACTGCTTTCCTCTAGGATGGACTGGTTGGCTCTCCTTGCAGTCCAAGGGACTCTCAAGAGTCTTCTCCAACACCACAGCTCAAAAACATCAGTTCTTTGGCACTCAGCTTTCTTTTCTTTTCTTTTCTTTTTAAATTAATTTTTAGTTTTTAGTTTGTTTTGCTTTACAATNTGTCAGCAAAGTGATGTCTATGCTTTTTAATACATTATCTAGGTTTGTCATAGCTTTTCTTCCAAGGAGCAAGCATCTTTTAATTTCATGGCTGTAGTCACCATCTGTAGTGATTTTGGAGCCCAAGAAAATGAAATGTCGTTATTTCCATTTTCTCCCCATCTATTTGCCATGAAGTGATGGGACTGAATGCCATGATCTTCGTTTTTTGATTGTTGAGTTTTAAACCAGCTTTTTCACTCTTCTCTGTCAAGTTCATCAAGAGGCTCTTTAGTTCCTCTTTACTTTCTGCCATGAGGGTGGTGTCCCTACCTGAAAAAGAGAGAACATGGTTGTTATAATGGACAGCAGAACTAAACTGGTCATCAGAATGGTTTGCTCTTTGGTACTGACTAATTTATTGTAATCTCCCTTGGACTGAAATAAATAGATAGCCTAATAAATCTTACTTATACACAGAAAAGCTCTAGGTCTAGAGTCAAAAATTGTGATTTGTGTCCCAGTGATAGACAGTGAAGAGGAGCTAAAAAGCCTCTGGATGAAAGTGAAAGAGGAGAGTGAAAAAGTTGGCGTAAAGCTCAACATTCAGAAAACGAAGATCACGGCATCTGGTCCCATCACTTCATGGGAAATAGACGGAGAAACAGTGGAAACAGTGTCAGACTTTATTCTTTTGGGCTCCAAAATCACTGCAGATGGTGACTGCAGCCATGAAATTAAAAGGCGCTTACTCCTTGGAAGAAAAGTTATGACTGACCTAGATAGCATATTCAAAAGCAGAGACATTACTTTGCCAACTAAGGTCTGTCTAGTCAAGGCTATGGTTTTTCCTGCAGTCATGTATGGATGTTAAAGTTGGACTAGCACCGTAGAATTGATGCTTTTGAACTGTGGTGTTGGAGAAGACTTTTGAAAGTCCCTTGGACTGCAAGGAGATCCAACCAGTCCATTCTGAAGGAGATCAGCCCTGGGATTTCTTTGGAAGGAATGATGCTAAAACTGAAGCTCCAGTACTTTGGCCACCTCACGTGAAGAGTTGACTCATTGGAAAAGACCCTGATGCTGGGAGGGATTGGGGGCAGGAGGAGAAGGGGACGACCGAGGATGAGATGGCTGGATGGCATCACGGACTCAATGGACGTGAGTCTGAGTAAACTCTGGGAGTTGGTGATGGACAGGGAGGCCTGGCGTACTGCGATTCATGGGGTCGCAGAGAGTCGGACATGACTGAGCAACTGAATTGAACTGAATAGACAGTACTGGCTTATTTCCAGACTTGATTCGGTCCAGACTGAGTAGATACAGTTCAGTTCAGTTCAGATATAGTCAATCTATTAAATATCTTCTTGTTTTACGCTTTTTTGCCTTTTTATTTTTAGGCTTTATTCGTTCTAACATTTTTGATGGATCTCTTCTAAACATCATATAAGCAGATTTTTAAAACAATCCCTTCTGACATTACCTGTTTTTTTGGTTATGTAGGCGTACTCAGTCATGACCCTTTGCAACCCCATGGACTGTAGCCTGCTAGGCTCCTCTGTCCATGAAATTTCCCAGGCAAGAATACTGGAGTAGGTTGCCATTTCCTCTTCCACGGTATCTTCCCAACCCAGGGACCGAACCTGAGTCTCTTATGCTTCCTCTTGGCAGGCGAATTCTTTACCACTGTGCCACCTGGGGAGCCCTGCTTTTTTACTTATGAGTATGGGGAAGGCAATGGCACCCCACTCCAGTACTCTTGCCTGGAAAATCCTATGGACGGAGCAGCCTGGTAGGCTGCAGTCCATGGGGTCGCTAAGAGTGGGATACGACTGAGCGACTTCACTTTCACTTTTCACTTTCATGCATTGGAGAAGAAAGTGGCAACCTACTCCAGTGTTCTTGCCTGGAGAATCCCAGGGATGGGGGAGCCTGGTGGGCTGCTGTCCATGGGGTCACACAGAGTCGGACACGACTGAAGCGACTTAGCAGCAGCAGCAGCATACTCCATTTGTTTATTGTAATTATAGATTTCTCTGAACTTGTTTATACCATGTTGTTTTAAATTCCTATTTGTCCCATTTTTTCTGTTTATTTTTTTTCCTTTTATGGGAAAGATGGTCATGATTGGCAAACATTTCTTATGCTTACCCATATGAACATTTAAGTTTGGGGAGGCAAAATGAGTAATCCTGAACAACAGGGATGCAAGTGACATATCACCTTCCATCCAAAGCTGGAAGGGCCAGAGTTTCCCACGTATTCTTTTATCCTGCTGCAGCAACTTACCACATGCCATATGGCAAAACCTTCATCCACCAAGCCCTTCAGTAACTTGAGAGCAGGGTCTCCTTCCAATTTGCACTCCTGTGTGGCAAAATGAGTAATCCTGAACAACAGGGATGCAAGTGACATATCACCTTCCATCCAAAGCTGGAAGGGCCAGAGTTTCCCACGTATTCTTTTATCCTGCTGCAGCAACTTACCACATGCCATATGGCAAAACCTTCATCCACCAAGCCCTTCAGTAACTTGAGAGCAGGGTCTCCTTCCAATTTGCACTCCTGTGCAGTAAGAGAGAGAAAATCAATCTCGTGCTACATCAATGAGATAGTGAAGCTGATTATCATCATAGCATAAGGTAGCATACTGTGATTAATATGTCATTTTAAAATCTTTGCAATGATTGTATTTTTTTTCCCATTTTCCCCCTTGATTTGGAATGTGTTTGGTCTCTATCTAGTTATTTTGTATTTGTGTGTGTATGCAGGAGTCGGGGAGTGGGTGTTGAAGATTTCCATTACTGTTTGATAGCCCAGCAAGACATGGTTTACTCGGGATATAATTGCTTTTATTTGTATTGCTGGATCCTTCAGAATGTGTGGAGCACCACACTCCTGCAAGTAGAATCACATCCTTTTTCTTTTTAATATACAGATGCTGGTGGCAGTGATTTAGTTGCTAAGTTGTGTCCGACTCTTGTGACCCCAAATACACAGATGCTCACCACCAATCTTCTGTCTCACATGACAGGCTCATAGCCCCCAAACCAAAATTCTTTGGCCAGATGTGTTTCTGAATTCAGATCTTTTGGATTTAGAAAGGTAATACAGTACACTTCTGAATCAAACATCTAAATACTTCAGCAGTCAAACATGTGACTGGTTCAGAATAAATAGGATAAATACAGATAATCAAGTAGCCTCCAGTAGTTCATATCAGATTCTGCTACCAAATTAGTTTTAAAAAATAGTTTTTCATGGTTTTCTGGAATTACAAATAAGAGATTCTTGATTCTTATTTCCTTAAATAGGCTACAAAGTAATCAATTATTATTTTGTCAGTGGCATTCTAGTTCTAAGGATGAATTCTGGCCATTTTAGGTAGAATTACTGTCTTCCAAGGCTCATGCGAAAAGTTGACTCATTGGAAAGGACTCTGATGCTGGGAGGGATTGGGGGCAGGAGGAGAAGGGGATGACTGAGGATGAGATGGCTGGATGGCATCACTGACTTGATGGACGTGAGTCTGAGTGAACTCCGGGAGTTGGTGATGGACAGGGAGGCCTGGCGTGCTGTGATTCATGGGTTTGCAGAGTCAGACACCACTGAGCGACTGAAGGGAACTGAACTGAAGGCTCTTTAGAACAATGTATTTCATATATACATTGTGCCCTGGTGCAGAGCTTGTGGAATCTTAGTTTCCCAAACAGGCATTGAACCCAGGTACTTGTCAGTGAAAGTGTGCAGTTCAAACCCTTGAACCACTAGGGAATTCCCTCATATTGGTTTTTAATAGCAGTATCAAAGTCACAAAGTGGAGCCCATTTCCTGATGACCTATTTTAGCAACATGTTTGCCAGTTATAAATTTTAATTTTGAATAAAAAGTTTCAAGGATATTATTACATCAACATGCTTTCACAGCAGATCAATGTAGAATAGTGTAAAGATCTAGAAGCTATAACATATATCTATATTTGAAGCAAGAAGATCCAACCAGTCCATCCTAAAGTCCAGCCCTGGGTGTTCTTTGGAAGGAATGATGCTAAAGCTGAAACTCTAGTACTTTGGCCACCTCATGTGAAGAGTTGACTCATTGGAAAAGACTCTGATGCTGGGAGGGATTGGGGGCAGGAGAAGAAGGGGATGACAGAAAATGAGATGGCTGGATTGCATCACCAACTCGATGGACGTGAGTTTGAGTAAATTCTGGGATATGGTGATGGACAGGGAGGCCTGGCGTGCTGCGATTCATGGGATCGCAAAGAGTCGGACACGACTGAGCAACTGAACTGAACTGAACTGAAGTATGTTATGGAGTAGAAAGTTATGGACAGTGTCAAGTATAGTAAGGAATTTTAGAAGGAATCTTAGAGGCTTCTTACCTTGGCCTTCTGTCTGATATAAGAATCCCATCCTGAAGATTTCCCAGTAGATAATCACTGCTCTCTTCTGTAACAGATGAGTTTACTATTTTAAAGGAATGCCTCCACATTGCTTAATTGTTAAACTAACACATAGGTCATTTTCCTCTGTACTAAAAAGCTGGTTACTCTTACTCACAATCCACCTAGGACATACACAAACATTTTGTTTTCTCCAGGATAAATATATCCAGTTCCTCAAAATATGCAAGGATCAAAGTGTTCAAACTGCAAATTTCAGACTAATATCTAAGAGTAGAGGTGACAATATGACAGCATAAAACTGATAGCAAGAAAGAATTTTCTGAATTGAGTTCAGGAATGAAGCATATTTCTCTCCAATATGGGGAACACCTCATTTTTGATGGTAATAAAACAGAATGGAGACCATTTGATCTAAAGAAGGAATTTCTGCCATGAGACAGAAGCATAACCTGCTGACCTCTAAGTTTCTCTTTAGTTCCAAATTGCATGATTCTTTGATTCCAAATAGTTGGGAAATAATGAAACAAAACTTCTTTTCCAGTCTTCTTCCTTCCTCCCTTAATGAATAATTAACCACACATTAAATCATCTTTCCTAAGAAAGTTCTGAGTTTGTAATATCCAGCTGTGTTTTAGTCAGTTTGAACCTAAAGGGCATTTTTTATTTTTTACAAAATTCCCAGCAGAGGTGCCAAATATTGATTTGAGGTTGCCAGATAGAATGTGTGTCTTGTTCTAATCCATAGTAAAGTAATATTTCACAAACTCAGACTCAAAAGAACACTTTTTATATTTCAAACTGGTATAGATGTGACTGCTATTGAGGATGACTTCTCGTTTTTTGGCTGTGCCATTCAGAAAACGAAGATCATGGCATCTGGTCCCATCACTTCATGGGAAATAGATGGGGAAACAGTGGAAACAGTGTCAGATTTTATTTTGGGGGGCTCCAAAATCACTGCAGATAGTGATTGCAGCCATGAAATTAAAAGACACTTACTCCTTGGAAGAAAAGTTATGACCAACCTAGATAGCATATTCAAAAGTGGAGACATTACTTTGCCAACAAAAGTCCGTCTAGTCAAGGCTATGGTTTTTCCTGTGGTCATGTATGGATGTGAGAGTTGGACTGTGAAGAAGGCTGAGTGCCGAAGAATTGATGCTTTTGAACTGTGGTGTTGGAGAAGACTCTTGAGAGTCCCTTGGACTGTAAGGAGATCCAACCAGTCCATTCTGAAGGAGATCAGCCCTGGGATTTCTTTGGAAGGAATGATGCTAAATCAACCTAGATAGCATATTCAAAAGTGGAGACATTACTTTGCCAACAAAAGTCCGTCTAGTCAAGGCTATGGTTTTTCCTGTGGTCCTGTATGGATGTGAGAGTTGGACTGTGAAGAAGGCTGAGTGCCGAAGAATTGATGCTTTTGAACTGTGGTGTTGGAGAAGACTCTTGAGAGTCCCTTGGACTGCAAGGAGATCCAACCAGTCCATTCTGAAGGAGATCAGCCCTGGGATTTCTTTGGAAGGAATGATGCTAAACCTGAAGCTCCAGTACTTTGGCCACCTTATGCGAAGAGTTGACTCATTGGAAAAGACCCTGATGCTGGGAGGGATTGGGGGCAGGAGGAGAAGGGGACAACCGAGGCTGGATGTCATCACTGACTCGATGGACGCGAGTCTGAGTGAACTCCGGGAGTTGGTGATGGACAGGGAGGCCTGGCGTGCTGCAACTCATGGGGTCACGGAGAGTTGGACACGACTGAGTGACTGAACTGAACTGATGGTATATGGGATCTTAATTCCTCAATTAGGGATTGAGCCCACGCCTCCTGCAATGGAAGCACAGAGTCTTAACCACTGGGCCACCTGGAAAGCCCAAGTATGACTCTTTTCTCGTGTGATAAGTAATTGCTGTGTTGTTGAAAAGACTGTTAGCAAATTTTAAAATTTTTGAAAAGGTTTAAAATATTGTTAGCAAAGACAGACATAGTACAGTATACTTAAGTTTCATGGAAGGGCATCTCACAGGGGAAGAGCTACTATACACAAATCTCATTAAACTCTAAATAAAATTCTAGAGAAGCCTTCTTATATGACATGATCTGGACAGGGTATTGGTTAATGTTGGATTAATTGGAAAAACTGATTAAAACAGCACACAGGTTTCTTAAACATGTGTTTTACCTGAAAGTATATAAATAGATGAGAATTCCCTGGCAGTCCAGTGGTTGGGACCCTGTGTTTTCACTGCCAAGGGTGCTGGTTCAATACCCGGTTGGGGAACTAAGATCCTACAAGTCATGTGATACAGCCAAAAAATAATAATAATAAAATAAAACACATAAATAGGGGTTTCAGATTGAGCTGGCAAAGTAGGAGGAGGTGGAGCTCACCTCCTCCCACAAACACATTGAAAATTCATCTACATATGGAAGAATTCTCACTGAAAACTAACCAGAGAATGGCAAAAAGACTTCTGGGCCACCGAGGCTGTAAGAAAGATCCACACGTAACTGGGTAGGAAGGGAAGAGAAGCTGCCAGGTCAGAACCTGTGCCCCTGGGAGGGGGGCGGAGAGGAAGAGGACACACGTCCTGGGGAGGGAGAGGTCTGAGCTACACTGGACTCCACAGTCGTGGGGTCGTAGGCAGGGAAGACCAGCCCACTTGCCCGACTGGAGGAACTCTGAGACTAACAAAAGGCTGTGAGAAGGCTGGACTCCACTTGCAAGGAGTGCTTGCACGCTGGCTTTGCCCTCAGAGCAGGAGGAGAGAGGTCTGCTCCAGGGGCTGCTGGGCTTCCATGACCCCTTACCAGCATACCTGGCCATGGCTGAGCGAATCCTCTGCTCCCAGTCCATGGCGCTGGGTCTAGGATGCTGGGGGAAGACTCGGCTTAGGACACGGAGGCAACCTCACCCTGCGGAGGAGCCCAGGTGGGGCGGCGGCACCCACTGTGGTCTCTTACTCAGGCAGGGCCTCCGCAGCAGCCCAGATCTCTGATAATGGCTGCTGCATTGCAGCTCACTCCCAGCACATGCTGAGGGTCCATGCGGGCTGGCCAGCTCTGTGGAGGGATTTCAGAACCAAGCAGGAGGGTGGAGGCTGGGGCAGTGACTGACTGTGAAAGACAAAGGAGACTTGCTCTGAGCAGAGCCATGGGCACCCGCACAGGCAGTGCACTGGACCTCTGCTCGGGACCAGCATGAGCCGAGAGTCCACACGGGCCCCACTTGGGCAAAGGTCCAGGTGTGGGGACAGGGGAAGGGATCAGAGCCAACTGAGTCCAAACCTAAGGGTCTCTGCTCTGAAGACTCCACGCGAAAACCACTAGAACTGATACACAAATTCAACAAGAAAACAGGATACAAGATTAACATACAGATGGCTGAGTGCCTTTGCTGTTTGCGTGGAACTGTCACAGCATTGTTGACTGGATATATCCCAGTACAAAATGTTTTTGGTGTTAAAAAATAATAAAATTAAAAAAACAATAACATAAAGAAATTGGTTTCATTCCTTTACACTAACAATGAGATATCAGGGAAGGTAAATAAATAACCTCCTTTAAAATCACATCAAAGAAAATAAAATACTTAAGAATAAACCACACTAAGAAGCTGAAAGACTTACATGCTGAGAATCACAAAACATTAATAAAAGAGACTGAAGATAATTCAAAGAAATGGAAAGCTATCCCATGCTCTTGGACAGGAAGAATTAATACTTTTAAAATGGACATATTAAAGCAATCTATAAAAAAGGTCTTCATGACCCAGATAATCATGATGATGTGTTGCCTAATCTAGAGCCAGACATCTTGGAATGTGAAGTCAAGTGGGCCTTAGAAAGCATCACTATGAACAAAGCTAGTGGAGGTGATGGAATTCCAGTTGAGCTCTTTCAAATCCTGAAAGATGATGCTGTGAAATTGCTGCACTCAATTTGCCAGCAAATCTGGAAAACTCAGCAGTGGCCACAGGACTGGAAAAGGTCAGTTTTCATCCCAATTCCAAAGAAAGGCAATGCCAAAGAATGCTCCAACTACCGAACAATTGCACTCATCTCACATGCTAGTAAAGTAATGCTCAAAATTCTCCAAGCCAGACTTCAGCAATATGTGAACCATGAACTCCCTGATGTTCAAGCTGGTTTTAGAAAAGGCAGAGGAACCAGAGATCAAATTGCCAACATCCGCTGGATCATGGAAAAAGCAAGAGAGTTCCAGAAAAACATCTATTTCTGCTTTATTGATTATGCCAAAGCCTTTGACTGTGTGGATCACAGTAAACTGTGGAAAATTCTGAAAGAGATGGGAATACCAGACCACTTGACCTGCCTCTTGAGAAATCTGTATGCAGGTCAGGAAGCAACAGTTAGAACTGGACATGGAACAACAGACTGGTTCCAAATAGGAAAAGGAGTACGTCAAGGCTGTATATTGTCACCCTGCTTATTTAACTTATATGCAGAGTACATCATGAGAAATGCTGGACTGGAAGAAACACAAGCTGGAATCAAGATTGCTGGGAGAAATATCAATAATCTCAGATATGCAGATGACACCACCCTTATGGCAGAAAGTGAGGAGGAGCTAAAAAGCCTCTTGTTGAAAGTGAAAGAGGAGAGTGGAAAAGTTGGCTTGAAGCTCAACATTCAGAAAACGAAGATCATGGCATCTGGCCCCATCACTTCATGGGAAATAGATGGGGAAACAGTAGAAACAGTGTCAGACTTTGTTTTTTTGGGCTCCAAAATCACTGCAGATGGTGACTGCAGCCATGAAATTAAAAGGCGCTTACTCCTTGGAAGAAAAGTTATGACCAACCTAGATAGTATATTCAAAAGCAGAGACATTACTTTGCCGACTAAGGTCCGTCTAGTCAAGGCTATGGTTTTTCCTGTGGTCATGTATGGATGTGAGAGTTGGACTGTGAAGAAGGCTGAGCGCCGAAGAATTGATGCTTTTGAACTGTGGTGTTGGAGAAGACTCTTGAGAGTCCCTTGGACTGCAAGGAGATCCAACCAGTCCATTCTGAAGGAGATCAACCCTGGGATTTCTTTGGAAGGAATGATGCTAAAACTGAAGCTCCAGTACTTTGGCCACCTCATGTGAAGAGTTGACTCATTGGAAAAGACCCTGATGCTGGGAGGGATTGGGGGCAGGAGGAGAAGGGGACGACCAAGGATGAGATGGCTGGATGGCATCATGGACTCAATGGACGTGAGTCTGAGTGAACTCTGGGAGTTGGTGATGGACAGGGAGGCCTGGCGTACTGCGATTCATGGGGTCGCAAAGAGTCGGACACGACTGCGTGACTGAACTGAACTGAACAGGTTTAATGAGATCCCTATCAAATTACTCATAATATTTTTCATACAAGTAGAACAAATAATCATAGACTTTATATAGAATCATAAAAGACCCGGAATTGCCAAAGCCATCCTGAGGAAAAAGAACAGAGCAGGAGGCATAATCCTCCCAGACTTCAGACCACATTGCAAAGCTACAGGGAGCAAAATAGGGTGGTACTGGCAACAAAAACAGACATAGATCAGTGGAACAAAATAGCCTGAAAATAAGCCCACACACCTAAGGTCAATTAATCTTTGATAAAGAGGCAAGAATATACAATATACAATACACTTCAGCAAGTAGTGTTGGGACAGTTGGACAGTTCAGTTCAGTTCAGTTCAGTCGCGCAGTCGTGTCCGACTCTTTGCGACCCCATGAATCGCAGCACGCCAGGCCTCCCTGTCCATCACCAACTCCCGGAGTTCACTCAGACTCACGTCCATTGAGTCTGTGATGCCATCCAGCCATCTCATCTTCGGTCGTCCCTTTCTCCTCCTGCTCCCAATCCCTCCCAGCATCAGGGTCTTTTCCAATGAGTCAACTCTTCGCATGAGGTGGTCCACATAGGGCGCGAAGAGGGCCAGGCGGCTGCCATAAGTGAGAAAGCCCAGGGGGACTTCTCCGCACAGAGGTCCTGCTCGCACCAGATAAGTTTTTGTTTCATTTTTTTTGTTGTTCTTTTTTCCCTCTTTTTTATTCTTTTATCTATTTTCTTTTGGTTTATTTCTTCTTTTTTTTCTCCCAAATAATTTTTTGATGGTTTACATTAAGTTACTGCCCCAAAGAAGAGCAATATCAAAGAATGTTCAAACTACTGTACAGTTGCACTCATTTAACAAAGTCCTTCAAGCTAGGCTTCAGCAGTACATGAACCAACAACTTCCAAGATGTACAAGCTGGGTTTCAGAGAGGCAAAGGAAACAGAGATCAAATTGCAGATATTCGTTGGATCCTGGAGAAAGCAAGGGAATTGAAGAAAAATATCTGTTTCTTTGACTACACTAAAACCTTTGACTCTGTGGATTATAACAAACTGTGGCATATTCCTAAAGAGATGGGAATACCAGACCACCTTCCCTGTCTCCTGAGAAACCTCTGTGCAGGTCAAAAAGCCACAGTTAGAACCAGACATGAAACAATGGTCTAGTTCAAAATTAAGAAATGAGTACGTCAAGGCTATATATTGTTACCCTGCTTATTTAACTTGTATGAAGAGTACATCATGCAAAATGCAGGACTGAAAGAATCACAAGCTGGAATCAAGATTGCCAGCAGAAATACCCACAACCTTTAGATATACAGATGATAACACTCTAATGGCAGGGAATAAAGAAGAGCTAAAGAGCCTCTTGATGAGTATGAAGGAGGAGAGTGAAAAAACTCTCTTGAAACTCAACATTCAAAAAACTAAGATTGTGGCATCCTGTCCCATCACTTCATGGCAAGTTCAGTTCAGTTCAGTCGCTCATTCGTGTCTGACTCTTTGTGATCCCATGGACCGCAGCACGCCAGGCCTCCCTGTCCATCAGCAACACCCAGAGCTTGCTCAAACTCATGTCCATGGAGTCAGTGATGCCATCCAACCATCTCATCCTCTGTCGTCCCCTTTTCCTCCTGCCTTCAATCTTTCCCAGCATCACAGTCTTTTCCAGTGAGTCAGTTCTTCACATCAGGTGGCCAAAGTACTGGAGCTTCCACTTCAACATCAGTCCTTCCAATGAATATTCAGGACTGATTTCCTTTGGGATTCACTGGTTTGATCTCCTTGCAGTCCAAATACTCTCAAGAGTCTTTTCCAACACACAGTTCAAAAGCATTAATTCTTTGGTGCTCAGCTTTCTTTATAGTCCAACTCTCACATCTATACATGACCACTGGAAAAACCATAGCTTTGATGCTCAAACTCATGTCCATGGAGTCAGTGATGCCATCCAACCATCTCATCCTCTGTCGTCCCCTTTTCCTCCTGCCTTCAATCTTTCCCAGCATCACAGTCTTTTCCAGTGAGTCAGTTCTTCACATCAGGTGGCCAAAGTACTGGAGCTTCCACTTCAACATCAGTCCTTCCAATGAATATTCAGGACTGATTTCCTTTGGGATTCACTGGTTTGATCTCCTTGCAGTCCAAATACTCTCAAGAGTCTTTTCCAACACACAGTTCAAAAGCATTAATTCTTTGGTGCTCAGCTTTCTTTATAGTCCAACTCTCACATCTATACATGACCACTGGAAAAACCATAGCTTTGACTAGACAGACTTGTCGGCAGAGTTAACATCTCTGCTTTTTAATATGCTGTCTATGTTGGTCATAGCTTTCCTTCCAAGGAGTAAGCATCTTTTAATTTCATGGCTACAGCCACCATCTGCAGTGACTTTGGAGCCCAAAAAAATAGTCTGTCACTGTTTCCATTGTTTCACCATCTATTTCCCATGAAGTGATGCCATGATCTTAGTTTTCTGAATGTTGAGTTTTAAGCCAACTTTTTCACTCTCTTTCACTTTCATCAAGAAGCTCTTTAGTCCTCTTTGCTTTCTGCCATAAGAGTAGTACCATCTGTATATCTGAGGTTATTGATATATCTCCCAGCAATCTTGATTCCAGCTTGGGTTTCATCCAGCCCAGCATTTCTCATGATGTACTCTGCAGGTAAGTTAAACAAGCAGAGTGATAATATACAGCCTTGATGTACTCCTTTCCCAATTTTGAACCAGTCTATTGTTCCATGTCCAGTTCTAACTCTTGCTTCTTAAACTGCATACAGATTTCTCAGGAGGCAGGTAAAGTCCAGAAAGAGTGAAGAGATGGAGCCAGAGCAAAACAAAGCCCAGTTTTGGATGTGACTGGTGATGGAAGTAAAGTCTGATGCTCTAACGAACAGTATTGCATAGGAACCTGGAATGTTAGATCCATGAATCAAGGTAAATTGGAAGTGGTCAAACAGGAGATGGCAAGAGTGAACATTGACATTTTAGGAATCACTGAACTAAAAAGGACTGGAATGGGCTAATTTAATTCAAATGACCATTATATCTACTACCGTGGGCAAGAATCCCTTGGAAGAAATGGAGTAGCCCTCATAGTCAACAAAAGAGTCCGAAATGCAGTAGTTGGGTGCAATCTCAAAAACAACAGAAGGATCTATGTTCATTTCCAAGGCAAATCATTCATTATCACAGTAATCCAAGTCTATGCCCCAACCACTAATGCTGAAGAAGCTGAAGTTGAACAGTTCTATGAAGACCTACAAGACTTCTTAGGACTAACACCCCCCCCCAAAAATTTGCTTTTCATCATAGGGGACTGGAATGCAAAAGTAGGAAGTCAAGAGATACTTGGAGTAACAGGCAAGTTTGGCCTTGAAGTACAAAATGAAGCAGGACAAAGGCTAATAGAGTTTTGCCAAGAGAATGCACTGGTCATAGCAAACACCCTTTTCCAGTAACACAAGAGAAGACTCTACACATGGACATCACCAGATGATCAATACCGAAATCAGATTGATTATATTCTTTACAGCCAAAGATGGAGAAACTCTGTATAGAAAAACAAGACCACGAGCTGACTGTGGCTCAGATCATGAACTCCTTATTGCTGACTTCAGACTGAAATTAAAGAAAGTAGGGAAAACCACTAGAACATTCAGGTATGACCTAGATCAAATCCCTTATGATTATACACTGGAGGTGAGAAATAGATTCAAGGGATTAGATCTGACACACAGAGTGCCTGAAGAACTACAGATGGAGGTTCATGACGTTGTATAGGAGGCAGGGATCAAGACCATCCCCAAGAAAAAGAAATGCTGAAAGGCAAAGTGGTTGTCTGAGGAGGCCTTACAAACAGCTGTGAAAAGAACAGAAGCTACAGGCAAAAGAGAAAAGGAAAGATATACCCATTTGAATGCAGAGTTCCAACGAATAGCAAGGAGAGATAAGAAAGCCTTCCTCAGTGATCACTGTACAGAAATACAGGAAAACAATAGAATGGGAAAGACTAGAGATCTCTTCAAGAAAATTAGAGATACCAAGGGAACATTTCATGCAAAGATGGGCTCAATAAAGGACAGAAATGGTATGGACCTAATATGAGCAGGAGATATTCAGAAGAGGTGGCAAGAATACACCCAAGAACTATACAAAAAAGATCTTCATGACCCAGATAATCACAACGGCGTGATCACGCACCTAGAGCCAGACATCCTGGAATGTGATGTCAATGGGCCTTAGGAAGCATCACTACAAACAAAGCTAGTGGAGGTGATGGAATTCCAGTTGAGCTATTTCAAATCCTAAAAGATGATGCTGTGAAAGTGCTGCACTCGATATGCCAGCAAATTTGGAAAATTTGGCCCCCTCAGCAGGGGCCACAGGACTGGAAAAGGTCAGTTATCATTCCAATCCCAAAGAAAGGCAATACCAAAGAATGTTCAAACTACTGCACAATTGCACTCATCTCACATGCTAGTAAAGTAATGCTCAAAATTCTCCAAGTGAGGTTTCAACGGTACATGAACTGAGAGCTTCCAGATGTTCAAGCTGAATTTAGAAAAGGCAGAGGAACCAGGATCAAATTGCCGACATCCGTTGGATCATGGAAAAAGCAAGAGAGTTCCAGAAAAGCATCTACTTCTGTTTTATTTACTACGCCAAAGCCTTTGACTGTGTGGATCACAACAAACTGTAGAAAATTACTTAAGAGGTGGTATGACTTCCCTGGTGGCTCAGATGGTAAAGTGTCTGCGTACAACGCGGGAGACCTGGGTTCGATCCCTGGGTTGGGAAGATCTCCTGGAGAAGGAAATGGCAACCCACTCCAGTATTCTTGCCTGAAAATCCCCCGGACGGAGGAACCTGGTAGGCTACAGTCCATGGGTTCGCAAAGAGTCGGACACGACTAAGTGACTTACCTTTACCAGACCACCTTTCCTGTCTCCTAAGAAATCTGAATGCAGGTCAGGAAGCAACAGTTAGAACTGGACATGGAACCACAGACTGGTTACAAATAGGAAAAGGAGTATGTCAAAGTTGTATCTTCTCACCCTGCTTATTTAACTTATATGCAGAGTATATCATGAGAAACGCTGGACTGGATGAAGCACAATCTGGAATCAAGATTGCCCGGAGAAATATCAATAATCTCAGATACGCAGATCATACTACCCTATGGTAGAAAGCAAAGAGGAACTGAAAAGCCTCTTGATGAAAATGAAAGAGGAGAGTGAAAAAGTTGGCTTCAGTCTCAACATTCAGAAAACGATGATCATGGCATCCGGTCCCATCACTTCATGCCAAATAGATGGGGAAACAGTGGAAACAGATTTTAGGACAGGGAAGCTGGCATGCTGCAGTCCATGGGTTTTCAAGGAGTCAGACATAACTTAGCAACTGAACAGCAGCAACAAATTAAGTTACTCAAAATCAGATCATTTCACAGTTCAGAAAATCGGTATTTCCTACTTGCTTTGAAAAATGAGAGGATGAACGACACGGCAGTGCAGCAGGTGAGACAGAGCCAGGAGGCCAGGCCTCTCGATGCACAGATGGCCCTCCCTTATGCTCCTTTGCAAGCATTTTTCCTCCTTAGAAAGTAGGTTTACTGAGATACAATGACCATAAAATGCTATGCCTGTTTAAAGTGTGCAGTCCCATGGTTTGCTGTTTGCATGCCCGTCGGGCCCACCCTCGTAGTGGAGACCCCGGCGGGTCGGGCCCACCCTTGCAGTGGGGGCCCTGGCGGGTCGGGCCCACCCTCGCAGTGGGGACCCCGACGGGTCTGGCTCCGAAGGTGTTTCCTGGTGCCCTGCCATGCCTTGTCTGTGCCCCAGTGCCCAGGCTCCAGAGGCTCGTTTTCATCTCATAGAATTTACGTTCAGGAAACATATAAGACCTACTCTTTTTCTGCCTGGCATCTTTCACTCAGCTAATTTTCTTGAGATTCAGCCTTACTTTTGCATGAATTCATTCCTTTTTATGAGTAATATTCCCTTATAAGATCATACCCTAGCTCACTAATCCAGGCACCTGTGGTTGGACGCTGGCTTGTTTGCTGATTGTGGCCGTCACAGACGAAGCTGCTGTGAGCATCATGTCTGAGGGTCCGTGTGGACAGGCGTTTTCCCTTCTCTTGGGTAAGCGCCTGGCAGTGCCACAGCTGTGTACAGCGGCTGGTATACACTGGGCATCCAGAGACACTGCCAGGCCCTCCTCCAGTGGCTGCACTGCCTGTGTGCCCACCACCGTGTGAGGCTTCACTTTCCCCAGAAGCTCGCAGCCCCTGGGTGGTCGGTCTTGCTGCTGCTCATGGTGGTGTGAGCTGTGCAGCTCCTGTGGTCTCGGCAGTCCTAGCTCTGATGACCAGCACTTGCTGGCATCACTTGGCCTTGGTGAGAGCGCCTGCTCCTGTCTGTGGGTCATAGCCTCCATCATTTGCTTTATTTTTGTTCATCTGGAGAATTGTTGACATATTCTCAGTGCAAGTCCTTTATGAGGTGTGTTTTTTGCAAGTGTTTTCTCACACTGTGGCTTGTGTTCTCATTGTTTTTAGCAGTGCCTTTTGAATAGCAGAAATTCTTACTTTTGATGATGTTCAGTGTACCAGTTTTTCTTTGGGGACAATGCTTTTAGTGACACATTTAAGAAGTCTGCCAAACTCAAGGTCATAAGGGTTTTCTCCTGTTTTCTTCTATAATAGAAATTTTACAGCTTGAAGTTTTGTATTTATGTCTATGATCTATTTCGTTTTTACAGATGATGCAAGGTATGGGTTGACCAGGGGCAGAGGGTGTCCAGCTGTCCCAGCACCGTTTGTCAACAGACTGTCCTTTGTCCAATGAGTGACCTTTTCACCTTTTTGAAAGCCAGTTGGCCTGTGCCTGCAGATCTGCTCCTAAGCTCTCTGTTTTGCTCCACGATGCGTGTGTCTGTCTCACAGCCACACCACAGAGTCTCTTCCTGGTGCCCTCGTGGTGGGTCATAGAGTCGAGGGGACAGCCTCCAGTGAGTCCCTCTTCTGCAGAATGCCGCTGTCCTACGTGTTGGCATTTCTTGGGGATTTTAGATTCAGCCTGTCAGTTTCTGCATAGAGCCTGTTGAGATTTTGGTCAGGATGGCATGATGGACGCTTTAGTCCACTTCAGGGACAGCAGGCATCTTGTTTCACTTGGAGCGACAGGACTGTGTTAGTCTCCAGTGCACAGTGAAGTGACTGAGTCATGCATTTCTTCAGGTCCCCTTCCCATTCTTGGCTATCGCGGTACCCTTTTGGCCTCAATCCCTTGCTTCTGCCCGCTCCTTCCTGCCTGTTAAAGCCTTCTGTTTGAGCAGCTCCTCATGCTCCTTTGTGTCTGCGGTTTGGACTGCCTGACTGCCTGATTGTAATCAGTTTTTGCTCTAATAACTGGGAGCTCTAATAACCGGGATTTGATGAACTCTTAAAATTTTTAACATGCCTCAGTGTATCTTTTAACTGTTTTGAATAAATTTCATAAGAGTGAATTTTCACCATCAGTTCCTTCCCTTTAAAAAAATATTTTTACTTATTTTTGGCTGTGTTGGGTCTTTGCTGCTGAGCTCAGGCTTTCTCCAGTTGGGGTGAGTGGGGGCTACTCTCTAGTTGTGGTGCTGCAGACTTTCATTGCGGTGGCTTCTCTGTGGAGCACAGGCTCTACGCTCCAGGGCTCAGTAGTTGTGGTGCATGGACTTAGTTGCCCCACGGCAGGTGGGATCTTCCTGGGCCAGGGATCGAACCAGTGTCCCCTGCATTGCAAGGCAGACTCTTAACCACTGATACACTCGGGAAGCTGAAAGTTACTAGATTGGTGCAAAGATGATTGCAGTTTCAGACTGTGAATTTTAAATCATTATGACTAGACTCAAATACATCTTTATTAGTCGAAATAGGAACCATTACAATCAACATATATTTGCCAGTGAGAAATAAGTTTGTTTATTCCTGTAGTGCAAAAATCCATTCTTCGGGATTTGATGAACTCTTGGAAAGCATTTTCTGCTTCCTCTTGGTTGTGGAAGTGTTTTCCCTGCAAAAAGTTACCAAGATGCTTGAAGAAGACGTAGTTGGTTGGCAAGAGGTCTGGTGAAAATGGCAGATGAGGCAAAACTTTGCAGCCCAGTTCATTCAACTTTTGAAGCCCTGGTTGTGTGACACGTGAGGGCGTGGTCGTGGGAAATTGGGCCCTTTGTGTTGGCCAGTAGCAGCTGCAGGCATTACAGTTTTTGGTGCATCTCATCCATTTGCTGAGCGTACTTCTCAGATGTAATGGTTTAGCCAGGATTTGGAAAGCTGCAGTGGATCAGATGGGCAGCAGATGACAGAACAGTGACCATGACCTTTTTTTGGTGCAAGTTTGGCTTTGGGAAGTGCTTTGGAGCTTCTTGGCCCAGCCACTGAGCTGGTCATTGCTGGTTGTCATATAAAATCTACCTTTTGTCACATGCACAATCTGACCGGGAAATGGGTCATTGTTGCGTAGAGTAAGAAAGCGATACTTCAGAACGATGATTTTGATTTTCATTCAGCTCATAAGGCACCCACTTAGCAAGTTTTCTCGCCTTTCCAATTTGCTTCAAGTGCTGAACAACTACAGAACGGTCGACATTGAGTGCTTTGGCAGCTTCCCGTGTAGTTGTAAGAGGTCAGCTCCGATGGTTGTTCTCAGTTGGTCGTTGTCAAGTTCTGATGGCCAGCCACTGTGCTCCCCATCCTCAAGGCTCTCCTCTCCTTTGTAAAACTTCCTGAACCACGACTGCACTGTACATTCATTAACATTCCCAGACCAAGTGAGCTGTTGATGTTGTGAGTTATCTCTGCTGCTTTATGACCCATTCTGAACTTGAATAAGAAAGTTGCTCAAATGTGCTTTTTGTCAAACATTATTTCCATAATCTAAAATAAAGAAGTAGTAAGTCAGTAACAAAAAGGACATAAACCAAGAAATGTTCATTAAAATGATGTATAACATAACTGCATTTATTTAAGAATGTGTTCCAGTATCAGATGGCAAAGTTCAACAGTGCAAAACAAAAATTACTTTTTCACCAACCTAATACTTTCCTACTGATGCAGCAGTGTTATTATCTCTCTGACACTTCACAGGCTCTATTTTCTTTTTTTTCTCCTTGTTCACTTTATACATTAAAACAGAGATAGTCCCAGAAGGGAAGGCATCCCTGTACCCTGACGCGTTGGAGGTTTTCCTGGTGAACTCTTGGCATGCTGGTGGCGGCCTCATGGCTGGCGGGCTGCTGTGCTGCCGAGCTGAGGCTCTGGGCACCCGTCTGCTGAGACGTCCGGCGCTGACCCGTTGCTTTTTCCTCCGCAGGACCACCAGCAGACGGTGCCACTTTGCACTTGAACAGGTCATCCACTTGGGGGTAAAAGGTACTACTTTTGGGGGATGATGGTGTTATATCTTCCTGGAGTATTTTAGAAGCTTCCTGTAGGATTTTGTGTAAATCAGTTTCTTCAGCCGTACATTAGAAGTGAATGGAAATTCTGATAGCCAGTGTTCTTTCTGTTGGGGCGGTTCAGTGTTTTCTGACAAGTTCAAGTATGTAGAAATAGCACACTTAAATTATTAACAATTAAATGATTGTACTCTGCCTCCCCATCTTAATATAACTCATCTGTGTGCTACAAATGAACACGAGCATGGCATGTTGCAAAGAACGTGCGAGGCTGGCGTTACGCTGCGGCTGAGGAGCAGACCCGGAGCAGGGGGCAAAGGGGCACACAGACATGCATGTCTTCTGTACTCAGCTTCTCAGTAATATCTGCCTTCTCATGCTGTCTTGTTTTAAAAGTGTTGTTTCCAGAAGAAATCATTTTACAGCCTCCCCAGGTGACATGGAATTGGACCCATGCACAAGACACCAAAAGTGACGGACAGCCTGCCTCCAAGGTACTGCTTAGACATGTGTAAATAGGTAACCATTTCCTCTCAGTTTACTGGCGCATCAGAGGAGTATAGTGAGTGCAGTTCACAAATAGCCCCACATCGCAGTGAAAGTAAAACCAGTCACTGTCAAGTCTGTGTGCCTTTCCATGTAGCGTCATGACAGCTGCAATATACTCAGTAGGGAAAAGGAAGATAAGGATATATTGTGTGAGCACGTAGTTTTATTTTTTTTTGTTTGTTCGTTTGTTTTTATTTTTAATTTTTTAATTGAAAGCTAATTGCTGTACAGAATTTTGTGGTTTGCTGTCTGTCATTCATAAACAAGAATCAGCCATAGGCACACCCACGTCCCCTCCCTCCCATCTCCCTCCCCACCCCACCCTCCCGCCTGTCGCAGGGCCCTGTTTAGTGTTCCCTGAGTCATACAGCGAATTCCCATTGGCTATCTATCTTACGTATGGTATTGTGAATTTCCATGTTACTCTCTCCATACATCTCCCCTTCTCCCTCAGCTCTTCCCACCGTGTCCACAGGTTCATAGCTCTTCCTCCAAAAGAGAAATTAAGGAATCAATCTCATTCACCATTGCAACAAAAAGAATTAATATCTAGGAATAAACTTACCTAAAGTGAAAAAAGACAGTTCTGAGTTCAGTCGCTCAGTCGTGTCCGATTCTTTGCAACCCCATGGACTGCAGCACGCCAGGCCTCCCTGTCCATCACCAACTCCCGGAGTTTACTGAAACTCGTGTCCATCGAGTCAGTGATGCCATCCAACCATCTCATCCTCTGTCGTCCCCTTCTCCTCCCACCTTCAATCTTTCCCAGCATCAGGGTCTTTTCAAATGAGTCCACTCTTTGCATCAGGTGGCCAAAGTATTGGAGTTTCAGCTTCAGCATCACTCCTTCCAAAGACTATCCAGGACTGATCTCCTTCAGAATGGACTGGTTGGATCTCCTTGCAGTCCAAGGGACTCTCAAGAGTCTTCTCCAACACCACAGTTCAAAAGCATCAATTCTTCAACACTCAGCTGTATTTGTAGTCCAACTCTCACATCCATACATGACCACTGGAAAAACCATAACTTTCACTAGATGGACCTTTGTTGGCCAAGTAATGTCTCTGCTTTTTAATATGCTGTCTAGGATGGTCATAACTTTCCTTCCAAGGAGTAAGTGTCTTTTAATTTCATGGCTGCAATCACCACCTCCAGTGATTTTGGAGCCCAGAAAAATAAAATCTGTCACTGTTTCCACCGTTTCCCCATCTATTTGCCATGAAGTGATGGGACCGGATGCCATGATCTTAGTTTTCTGAATGTTGAGCTTAAAGCCAACTTTTTCACTCTCCTCTTTCACTTTCATCAAGAGGCTCTTTATTTCTTCTTCACTTTCTGCCATAAGGGTGGTTTCATCTGCACATCCGAGGTTATTGATATTTCTCCCAGCAATCTTGATTCCAGCTTGTGCTTCCTTCAGCCCAGCGTTTCTCATGATGTACTCTGTGTAGAAGTTAAACAAGCAGGGTAACAATATACAGCATTGGCGTACTCCTTTTCCTATTTGAAACCAGTCTGTTGTTCCATGTCCAGTTCTAACTGTTGCTTCCTGACCTGCATACAGATTTCTCAGGAGGTAGGTCACCTCTTTAAGAATTTTCCACAGTTGGTTGTGATCTGAACAGTCAAAGGCTTTGGCATAGTCCATAAAGCAGAAATAGATGTTTTTCTGAAACACTCTTGGTTTTTCAGTGATCCAGCAGTTGTAGGCAATTTGATCTCTGTTTCCTCTGCCTTTTCTAAATTCAGCTTGAGCATCTGAAAGTTCATGGTTCATGTACTATTGACGCCCAGATTGGAGAATTTTGAGCATTACTTTACCAGCATGTGAGATGAGTGCAATTGTGCGGTAGTTTGAACATTCTTTGGCATTGCCTTTCTTTGGAATTGGAATGAAAACTGACCTTTTCCAGTCCTGTGGCCCCTGCTGAGTTTTCCAGATTTGCTGGCGTATTGAGTGCAGCACTTTCACAGCATCATCTTTTAGGATTTGAAATAGCTCAACTGGAATTCCATCACCTCCACTAGCTTTGTTTGTAGTGATGCTTCCTAGGCCCATTGACATCACATTCCAGGATGTCTGGCTCTAGGTGCGTGATCACGCCATTGTGATTATCTGGGTCATGAAGATCTTTTTTTGTACAGTTCTGTGTATTCTTGCCACCCCTTCTTAATATCTTCTGCTTCTGTTAGGTCTCTACTATTTCTGTCCTTTATTGAGCCCATCTTTGCATGAAATGTTCCCTTGGTATCTCTAATTTTCTTGAAGAGATCTCTAGTCTTTCCCATTCTATTGTTTTCCTGTATTTCTGTACAGTGATCACTGAGGAAGGCTTTCTTATCTCTCCTTGCTATTCGTTGGAACTCTGCATTCAAATGGGTATATCTTTCCTTTTCTCTTTTGCCTTTAGCTTCTGTTCTTTTCACAGCTGTTTGTAAGTCCTCCTCAGACAACCACTTTGCCTTTCAGCATTTCTTTTTCTTGGGGATGGTCTTGATCCCTGCCTCCTGTACAATGTCATGAACCTCCATCTGTAGTTCTTCAGGCACTCTGTGTGTCAGATCTAATCCCTTGAATCTATTTGTCACTTTCAGTGTATAATCATAAGGGATTTGATTTAGGTCATGCCTGAATGTTCTAGTGGTTTTCCCTACTTTCTTCAATTTAAGTCTGAATTTGGCAATAAGGAGTTCGTGTCTGAGCCACAGTCAACTCCTGGTCTTATTTATGCTGACTGTGTAGAGCTATAACCTAACACCACACGTAAAGATAAACTCAAAATGGATTAAAGACATAAACTGTTAAACTCCGGAGAACATAGGCGGAACACGTGATGACATAAATCGAAGCAAGATCTTGTATGACCCTCCTCCTAGAGTAATGAAAATATAAACAAAGATAAACAAGTGGGACCTGATTAAACTTAAAAGCTTTTGCACAGCAAAGGAAACCATAAACAAGGTGAAAAGACAACCCTCAGAGTCGGAGAAAGTAATAGCAAAGGAAGCAAATGATAAAGAACTAATTTACAAAATACACAAGCAGCTCACACAAGTCAATACCACAAAAGCAACAACCGAATCAAAAGATGGGAAAGGGACTCGAAGAGATATTTCTCCAAAGAAGACATACAGATGGCTAACAAGCACATGAAAAGATGCTCAACATCAGTCATTATTAGAGAAATGCAAATCAAAACCACCATGAGATACCACCTCACACCAGTCAGAATGGGCATCATCAAAAAGTCTACAAACAATGCTGGAGGGAATGTGGAGAAAAGGGAACAATCTTGCATTGCTGGTGGGAATGTAAAATGATGGGAGATGGTATGGAGACTCCTTAAAAAAGTAGGAATAAAACCATCATGAAAGTGAAAGTTAAGTCACTCAGTCGTATCCGACTCTGCGACCCCGTGGACTGTAGCCCACAGGCTTCTCTGTCCATGGAATTCTCCAGGCAAGAATACTGGAGTGAGTTGCCGTTTCCTTCTCCAGGGGATCTTCCCGACCCAGGGATTGAACCCACGTGTCCCACATTGCAGGCAGACACTTTAACCTCTGAGCTACCATATGACCCAGCAATCCCACTCCTAGGCATATATCCTGAGGAAATCAAAACTGAAAAAGACACATGAATCCCAATGTTCATTCCAGCACTATCTACAATAGCTACAACATGGAAGCAACTTAGATGTCCGTCGACAGATGAATGGATAAAGAAGCTGTGGTACATATATACAATGGAATACTACTTAGACATAAAAAGGAATGCATTTGAATCTGTTCTAATGAGGTGGATGAACCCAGAGCCTACTATACAGAGTGAAGTCAGAAAGAGAAAGACAAATATCATATACTGACACATATATATGGAATCTGAAGAGATGACACTGATGAATTTATTTTCAGGGCAGCAGTGGAGAAACAGAGAACAGACCTTTGGACACAGTGGGAGGCGAGGAGGGAGAAGGGGAGATGTATGGAGAGACTAACATGGAAATTCACAGTACCATACGTGAGATAGATAGGCAATGGGAATTCGCTGTATGACTCAGGGAACTGAATCAGGGGCCCTGCAACAGGCAGGAGGGTGGGTGGGGAGAGAGATGGGGGGGGGGGACATGGGTGTGCCTATGGCTGATTCTGGTTCACGTATGACAGAAAAGCACAAAAATTCTACTTCTCCGATCTGGATTCCTTTCATTTCTTTTTCTTCTCTAATTGTCATAGGTAGGACTTATCAGGACTATTTTGAGTAATTGTGGTGAGAGTGGACACCCTTGTCTCGTTACTGATCTTAGAGGGAGCGCTTTCAGTTTTTCGCCATTGAGAGTAATGTTTGCTGTGGGCTTGTCGTATATGGCCTTGACCACGCTAAAGCAGGTTCCTTCTGTGCCCATTTTTTGGAGCATTTTTATCATAAATGGGTGCTGAATTTTGTCAAAGGCTTTTTCTGTATCTATTGAGATGATCATATGGTTTTTATCCTTCCATTTGTTGATACGGTATATCACGTTGATTGATCTGCATATATTGAAGAATCCTTGTATCCCTGGAGTAAACCCGACTTGATCATGGGATATGAGCTTTTTAATGTGTTCTGTTTAAAACTTCTGTTTGCTAGAATTTGTTGAGAATTTTTGCATCTATGTTCATCAATGATACTGGCCTTTAATTTTCTTTTTTTGTCTTGTCTTTACCTGGTTTTAGTATCAGGGTGATTATGGCCTCATAGAATGAGTTTGGAAGTATTCCTTCCTCTGCAATTTTTTGGAAGAATTTCAGAAAAATAGGTATTAGCTATTGTCTAAATGTTTGATAGAATTGCCCTTTGAAACCATTGGCCCTGGGGTTTTGTTTTTTGGGAGATTTTTGATCACTGTTTCGATTTCAGTGTTTGTAATTGGGTTTTTCATAATTTCTGTTTCTTCCTGGTTCAGTCTTGGGAGGTCGATCTTCTCTAAGTATCTGTCCATTTCCTCTAGGTTGTCCATTTTATTAGCATATAGTTGCTCATAATATTCTCTTATGATCCTTTGTATTTCTGTTGTCTGTTATAACCTCTCCTTTTTCATTTCTAATTTTGTTGATTTCATTTTTCTCCCTTTTTTTCTTAGTCTGGCTAGTGGTTTGTCAATTTTGTTTATCTTCTCAAAGAACCAGTTTTTAGTTTTATTAATCTTTGCTCCATAGTTTTAAGTTAGATGGTTTTTGTATACACTCAGGCACGTTTTTTATCATTACACATGCATAGAAGACTTCCGAAAATGCTGCACACCAAGAACATCATTCTTTTGTGATCTTTGTGCAGGCTACAAGGGTATTTTTTAATGTACAATCAGTAGGTCCATAAATATCTGGTATTATGTGCCAGGTATTGTTCTAGGCTCTACATTTTATTTTCAAGAGTAAAATAGTGGTTTTATTTATCATTGTATTTCCATTAATAAGAAAACCCTTCATGCCACATTATAAGCTGTCACATAATTGTGTGCTGTTGGAATTTGCTTTTTTGAGCATGCTTTGAAGTGAAGTGAAGTGAAGTCATTCAGTCGTGTCCGACTCTTTGCGACCCCATGGACTGTAGCCTCTCAGGCTCCTCCGTCCATGGGATTTTCCAGGCAAGAGTACTGGAGTGGATTGCCATTTCCTTCTCCAGAGGATCTTCCTGACCCAGGAATTGAACCCAGGTCTCCCACATTGCAGGCAGACACTTTACCGTCTGAGCCACCAGGGAAGTCGAGCATGCTTTGACTTGATAGTAAATACAGATTTTAAAATTATATCTGACATGTATAAACCTTGTTACTATTTTGTAGCCCCTCTCCAAAAATGGAGACCTTATAACTTTAGAATGCCTACACAACCACAGAAAATTCTCTGAAGGTTTCCATTAAAATCATCTGCTATGTAACTGGTAGTTGAACTCAGTTTTGCTCTGAAAAATAGAAAGAGGTCTTCATTGAACAAAGGTGCAATGTCATCTACAGAACTGTGTTTTCACCTCACTTCCTGGCCTATCCCACTGCCCGATTCTCAGGACGTGTTGCTGTTGTAGCGGATCACAGTCCTGACGAGCTGAATCTTAGTGTTTTAAATACAGAGCATTGTCCTGTTACAGATAGCCAGGTTGCAGAAAAGCACCCAGCCAAGGCGGAACTGCAGGGAGTGGACTTACCTTCCCATCTAAATGATTGAAAATCAGACAGAATACGTGAAGCAGCAGGTTCAGACCTTGAGCAGTGATTCCTGAGAGAAGAAACGAGAAGTGGCCACTGTGGTCACCCCAGCCTCTGCGACCAGCCTTCAGAGCCCCAGGCCAGGGACCCCAGAGCCAGAGCCCATGTCTGCCTCATGGAGGAGGCAGCGTTTTCACTAAATGGCCAGTGGTGTGTTTTGATCGACTTCAAATGGAGATGGGATTGGGAAAGATACTGCTTCTGTGAAAATACCCCCTTTTCGCCATTAGTGGTACACTCATTCAGCTCCGATCTTCATATTCCGGTAAGTTATTTTGTTCTCACTGTTAAACAAAAAAAAAGAACACAAAAAGCCTTGCACAGCACTTCCCTGGTGGTCCAGTAGTTAAGATTCTATGCTCCCAATGCAGGGGGCCTGGGTTCGATCCCCAGTCAGCTAGGAGTGCTGCAGCTAGGAGTTTGCATGCCACAACCAGGACCCAGCACAGCCAAATAAATAAACTTTTTTTTTTTAAAAAGACACTTAAGACAATGAAAAGACAAGTGACAGACTGCAAGTCATGTTATCTGATAAAATATTTGTATCAAGACTACATATTGAAGAATTTTGCAAATTCAATAGTAAAAAAATTTTTAATGAACCAATACCTGAGCAGATGTTGTACAGATGAACCACGTACAGGTGACAAGACCGTGAGAAGATGCTCAGTGTTAGTTGTTAGGGAAACACACAGCCACAGTGAGACCCCACCAGACACCTGTTAACATGGCTACACTCTGGGGCCAAGGGAGCTTCACTGCACTCGCTGGTAGGAACAGACGGGACTAGACACAGAGGATGAGTGCCTGAGCAGGAGGAGATTGCCCGCAGCGTGCAGTGCAGGCGTCTCCCCGGGGGCAGTGGGAGCACGTGCACAGCAGCCTCCCTTGCAGTGGCCCAGACTCAGAAACAATCCCTGCCATCCGTGGACAATAGGCCAGCAGTCAGTTTGTTCTCACCATGAATGTCTTCTCAGCAAGAAAGAGGGTAACGTCTGCGTACACACAGCCCAAAGGTGTCTCCAGACCTGTTGCACCGTGTGGAGAGGTCAGAAAGCCTGCGTTTGTGCACTTCTGTGAATAGAACATTCTGGAAGATGCACATCAGTCTGCAACAGCAGAAGGGCATATGGGGTGCTTGGGAATTGAGAGGCAGACTTGCTTTTTTGTGGTGATGGGTTCACGGGTGTGCGTGTGTCCAGACCTGTCCAGTTACATGCTTTGGAGGCCCACTCCTTATTGTGGGTTAGTTTTCTATAAAACTGAGATGATGCTGGGAGGGTGGATTGCTGTGATCTCTTGGACTAAAATTTGATAAAAGATAAACACTTTTCAGTGCGAAAACCTGTGTAGAAGTTTTGCTTTGGGAATTTACGCTGTGAAGATAATCAGGTGATTGCTCAAGCATACATGTGCGGAGCTGTTTGTTACCGTGTTGACTATAATGAGAAATCTGAAAAATAGTTCCGTTGGCCCAGGTCAGATTCAGTTTATGTTTAAAAACCAGTTTATGTGCAAAACCAGTTCCTCAGCACGATCCTGATCCAGTAGACGAGGGAGCAGCCCCAGGGCCGCCTCGTACCCAAGAGGCAGGTGAGGGTCTGCCTAGGGCTGAGTCCCTGCCGAGCTCATGGGGCCCCTTCACACACGGAGAGGACCTGGGGTCCGGGGGAGCAAGGGTCGCGCCTGTGGTCAGCGCTTGCGGGTTCTCCTCGCAGATGAGCAGGCTCCGCAGGGAGAGTGTACATCCTGGACTCAAGGAGAATATAGTCCTTTTTAGCAGTTTTTATTAGATGTTCTGCATTCTCATTACATCTGAAAGGGATGACCTGTGATCTATGCAGAGAGCTGTTAAGTCAGTCAAACAAGCATTTGATGATAGTTTACATTCGCACTTTAAGCCTGAGTGAACACAAAGCTTTCTTTTTAAGCAGTTTTTTTGCGTGATTTTTTTCTAGAATAGGAAAGCTGTGAAGGACCAAACTAAGCATGCCCCAGAGGAGCGCCAGGCAGGTGCCCAGAACACACCAGCGCCACAGGCCTTCCCCACAGAGACCAGCAAGCTGGGTGAGTCTGGGACCAGGCTGGCTCCCGCAGGCCTGGAGGGGAGCCGTCTGGGGCTGCAAGGGGACACGCGCTCTGGCCTTGATGGTGGCTGTTCTTGCCCACCTGTTAACCACATCATCTGACACCTTGGTGACACTGTCCAAGTGAAACGGGGAGGGGTGGGCGGCCTGGGCTTTTGCAGTCAGCCAGCTGTCCTGGTGAGTGATGCTGAGTGGGTCTTGAAGGGCCCTGCCTGTGACCCACTGACCATCTTTCCCTGACGCAGTCAGTGGATCCCCGAAGGCGAGAGAAAAGGAGTTTTTCAACCCCATGCTCAACGAGAACCAGAAGCTGGCGGTGAGGAGGATCCTGAGCGGAGACTGCCGCCCGATCCCCTACGTGCTCTTTGGGCCTCCAGGGACTGGGAAGACAGTGACCATCATAGAGGCCATCCTGCAGGTAATGGCCAGGCAGTGTGGCGGGAGATGTAGCCTTGTGCTCCTGGCGTCAGAACGTGTTGGTGCAGACCTTGAGATCAGAGCACGGGAAACGGCTTAGAAAATCTCGTTTGCTTTACATGTAGCGGCTTGCTGTGTGGCTGTAGGGCTTCTGAGAGCTGGAGTCCTCAGTTTAGAAAGGAGCTGCTTTCTTGCAAAGCAGCCAACTGCAGGCATTTCCGGTGCCTCAGTCTAGCCTGAAACCGAGTCTGTGGACAGAGAGGCCGTGCTCAGTGTCCTGCATCGCCGGGGCTCGGCTTGACCCACAGGCACCCAGAGCTGGTGCAAGGTTTCCCAGGGCCCCGCCCGGGCAGTGCAGGGCCTGGGAGACACGATGGCAGGCCCGGGCTCTGGCCACGAGGGGTGACGGATGAGCCCTCGTGGTGGGGCTTGGTGCTGGCTGCTGACCATTCCCCCTTTACTTCCATGTGTCCTGGGGAAGGTCTTCCATGCTCTGCCGGACAGTCGGGTCCTGGTGTGCGCACCCTCCAACAGCGCGGCCGACCTTGTGTGCCTACGGCTGCACGAGAGCCAAGTGCTGCGTCCGGGCACCATGGTCCGCGTGAACGCCACCTGCAGGCTCGAGGAGGTGAGCGCCCTCCCCGGCCCCATGCGCCCCACCAGAGGGCACAGGAGGGCCACTGCCGCACTGGTGTCCAGTGGCGGCTGGGCAGCCCCAGCTCTGTGAGTCAGCGACACTCCTGCTTGCCTCCCCCAGATGTGTACTTGCTTTTTGGTTCTGTTCTGAGCAAAAAAGATTAGAAAGCATGTGCGGTTGTTTTGGGGGAGGAGCTGCAGGATTCTCTTGTTATATTCAGAGTTCTAGCGTCTGTAAGACTCGGATTATGTTGATAAGAAAACGTAAGATGTTTTGATTTAAAAGAACAATCTTAAACCATTACATGGTCCAGCTAAAAGGGGGCAGCAGGACAGGCTTATTGTTGAGAATTCCGTTCTGCTTTGTGATTACGTCCAGTTTAAAGAATCGCTCAGTAACCTTAAGGGTGGCCTGTCCCCCGCAGACCATCACGGAGGCCATCAGGCCATACTGCAGAGACGGGGAAGACGTCTGGAAGGCCTCTCGCTTCAGGGTGGTCATCACCACATGCAGCAGCGCGGGGCTCTTCTACCAGATAGGCTTGAGGTGGGAGCTCAAGGTTTGGGGCTTTCTGGGAGGGGGCGGGGCAGTGTGCGGTGTGGGGAAGGGTTGGAGGTGCCCAGGCTCCCAGGCCACGAGGCGAGGCCGGCCTTGCGGGCAGGACACTCGAGCAAGAGTGACCCTGGGACGCGTCTGCTGCAGAGTCGGACACTTCACGCACGTGTTTGTGGATGAAGCGGGCCAGGCGAGCGAGCCCGAGTGCCTCATTCCCCTGGGGCTGGTCTCGGATGTCAGCGGCCAGGTGAGGCCTGAGCGCCGCTGCCCCCCCACACACCAGGGGCCCGGCAGCTGTGTCTGCCGTCCTCACCTGTGAGACGCACGCTGAGAGTTGCCCGTTCATGCTGCAGATCATCCTGGCTGGAGACCCCATGCAGCTGGGACCAGTCATCAAGTCCAGACTTGCCATGGCCTACGGGCTGAACGTTTCCATGCTGGAGAGACTGATGTCCCGACCGGCGTACCTGCGTGACGAGGATGCCTTTGGGGCCTGCGGCTCCTACAACCCCTTGTTGGTGAGCTCAGACCCACGTGCTCTTCAGTCAGACTTGGTCAGAGGGGCAACGGGGAGTTCACCTCTGTGTCCCTGAGTCACGGCTGGGGGCAGAGGCCACCACCTAGGTGCCCCTGAGGTGTCACTGTCCTAGGAACTCAGGAACTGCTTCCTGGGCCCCTTGACGGGCTTCCTGAGGGGTCAGCCCTTCCCAGCAGCTCCAGCCCGTCAGTAGGACCACTGCAGACCATGACGCTATGGGAAATGGAAAGGAGCTTTGTAAGTTTGCCTGGAGGAGAAGGCAGTGTGTCTGCGGTCTCCTGAGGTGCCAGGTGGAGTGCAGGTCCCTGGCTCTTGGCTGCCCTCTGGCGGCGCCGAGGCACAGACCTCGGCATCCGCGTTTCGGGAGCCCCAGCACCTGGACTCCCCATGCACAGGCAAGAGGAGGCTCCCCTGTGGACTCGGGACAGAAAGCCAGGGGCAGGGACCACGGGCGGTGGCCAGGGCAAGGCCTGGGCTCTGTTCCCCATTCCAGGCCCTTTCTGCCAGAGGGCAGGGCGGGCAGGTGGGCCCAGGCTGGCCGAGGTGGCGGGCAGGGGTCCAGGCCAGTGCAGCGGGCCCAGCCTGGCTGAGGGAGAGGTTGTGCTGCCGAGTCGGGTTTGGGGTTTTGACAAGCGTCCCAGAGGCTGGACCCATCACGATGACTGAGTAGAAGTGTGTCAGCGGGACAGTTCTGGGCCTTTGGCCTCCCCACCCCAGGAAGAGGAAAGGCTGGAGTGAACTTCCTGGACAGTTGAGGCAGGAAACACAGCTGTCTTGCCTCACGTCCTGCTGCTCCATCCCCAGTGGCTCTCAGCAAGGTCCTGGCCGGCCTCAGACACCCAGCAGCCACCGCAGCAGATCCAAGACCAGGCTCCAATGGCCCAGATCAGGCTGCAGCTTGGAGGCAGCCTGCAGCCCCCACAGGGGCCCTGTCTCCTGGTGGAGGTGTCCTGAGCGCCTCTGAGGCAGGAGGAGCTGACGGGGCGGTGGGCGCGGGTGCAGGGCCCTCCTCCCTGGCAGCAGCTGCAGGGTGCCCACGGGCTCTGGCCCAGGCCCTGCACCACCTCACCCGTAGGTGACGAAGCTCGTGAAGAACTACAGGTCGCACTCGGCCCTGCTGGCCCTGCCGTCCAGATTGTTCTACCACCGAGAGCTGGAGGTGTGTGCGGACCCTGCTGTGGTGACCTCCCTGCTGGGCTGGGAAAAGCTGCCCAGGAAGGGCTTTCCCCTCGTCTTCCATGGAGTGCGGGTGAGCTTCGGGCCGGCTCAGCAGGAGGGTGTACGCGTGTCTGTGTGTGGGTCTTGTTGAAGCCAGCCATTATCAGGCGTTTCCTGAGAGCCTATGGTAGGCTGGCTCCCTCCTGCTGCTGCTGCTGCTGCTGGTGGCGGCGGTGTTCAGTCACTGAGTTGTGTCTGACTCTTTGTGACCCCATGGACTGCAGCGCTCCCGGTGAGTGGGGAATAAAACCAGTGAGGGGCGCATCCTGAAGGAAGGAGTGGGGGTTACAATAAGCTTATTCATGACAAAATCTGTGTGGAAGGAAATTGCCAACATGCAGAAGGTTGTGTAGAAGGAAACGGAGACTGAAGCCCACTGGGTGCCCTGCCACAAAGCTGTGCACGTGGAGCTCCGTGGTGTGAGAAGCACAGGCCTGAACATTGCCTTACTGTTTAATAAATACTCTTTTTGGCTAAGCTTCACTTGTGTAGGCTGTGCTGGGCCTTCGCTGCTCTGAATGAGCTTTTTCCAGTTGTAGCGACTGCAGGCCGCTCTCTGCTTGTGGCACACAGGCTTCGACCGTTAGGACTTCTCTTGTCAAGAAAATGACATTTTCCAATGGACCAGCTATTCTTTTATCTTCCTGGTGACTCAGGGCAACGAAGCTCGAGAGGGACGAAGCCCGTCATGGTTCAACCCTGCCGAGGCCGTGCAGGCCATGCGCTACTGCTGCCTGCTAGCTAGGAGCGCCTCCAGCCCGGTGTCTGCTGGCGACATCGGCGTCATCACCCCCTACCGGAAGCAGGTGCGGGCTGCTCCAGGTCTTCTGCGCAGTTGTGTCCGCGGGGTCCCGGCCTCTCTGCCACTGCCCCTCTATCTGGACACCTGCTGCTCCTGTGCCCCAGATGCGGTGGGCACATGCCTCGAAAAGGCCTGTCCTCTGGGCGTACAGGAGCGGCCCCTAGTCCCTGCCCTCCAGCCTCCTCTCCTGAGCCAAGCTTCTGTCCAGCGCATCCTGGAGATCTCGATCCCTCTGCCCCAGGCCCTTGCCCAGTCCTGTTCCGCCTGCAGGAACGTCTCCCTGCCCTCTTCCTCCTGGCTTCCCTGTGGTGGCCCTCAGGCCCCTGGAGGTGGGATCCCCTGAGGGGCTCTGCCCATCTTGGGAGGCACCCTGGAGCCACCCCACTGCTGGCAGCACAAGGTGCCCTCATGTCTCATGCAAAACCCCACTCCTGACAGCACCCACCGGCGCACCCCCATCTGAGATCAAGGCGTGTGCTGTGAGCACCTGAGAGATGATGAAGCGTGATTAGGAGTTTAAAGGCCCTGATGCTCAGTGGTTACCATTTGGCTTTTCCTGGTAATATATAAAGAAATGGTCAGATTTGTGAAATTTTATCTTTGATCTTATCTCTTTCAAAGGTAGAGAAAATCAAAATTCTCTTGCGAAACGTTGATCTGATGGATGTAAAGGTCGGATCCGTGGAGGAGTTTCAGGGGCAGGAGCGCCTGGTCATCATCATCTCCACTGTAGGTGCCCGTCCCAGGCCCACCCGGGCGCCCCTCGGGCAGCAGCTGCAGGGCGCTCTGTAAGAAAGCAACAAGTGCAGAATCCCAGGAAGAAGTGCTTAAATTTGGAGAAGGGAGCCGGGGTGGAGAGGAGGGGAGGCGGGATCAGAGAGGCAGCTGGGCTCCGAGGAGTCTGCTGTTGCTCTAAAAATTCCTATAGTGACCAGTGCACCACTGTTAACTGCAGGCAGGTTAGGGAGTTCAGGTAGGAGAAGCAGCAGCGTTTCTTGAAACCCACACGTGAGGTCGCCCCTGGGGAGTTCACAGTGCAGTGAGGCCTATCCCCCTCGCACTGCAAAATGAAGACACACTGACGTGCAACATTTTTAAATGCTTTTATATATCGAATTCCTTTGCATGCCAAAAACTTTTAAATACTGTTTTTATTCATCTCTTTTGTAGGTGCGGTCAAATGAAGATAGATTTGAAGATGATAGATATTTTTTGGGATTCTTGTCCAACTCAAAAAGATTTAACGTTGCAATCACCAGACCCAAAGCCTTGCTGATCGTACTGGGAAACCCTCACGTCCTTGTCAGGGTGAGTCATGGCCGGGGGCTCAGGGAGCGGGTGCTGGGGGCGCAGGACGGCTGTGAGAGCCAGCCCGCTCCGTGATGTGCCAGCAGGACCCGTGCTTTGGGGCTTTGCTAGAGTACAGCATCACCAACGGCGTCTACACCGGGTGCAACCTGCCGCCTGAGCTGCAGCCGCTGCAGAAGTGAGCGCCACGCCTCCCGGGCTGCAGCAGCCAGCCTCCATGTGGCCCTGGGGTGACATTTCCGGTCTGCGTCCCTTTCCCTCGTACAGCTTCATACGAAACTTCAGTGCCCCTCGTAAAGCCACCTTGGGAAGTGGGGTGGCCGCCAGCCCCTCCACAGGCATCCCGTGGGCACCTGAGCCCCCATGGGGAGCCCCACCCACTGGCCCCTGCCTCCGAGTCTGCAGCCGTGGCTGGGAGTGCGGCCGCCCTTCCCCACCCAGCAGAGCCCTGTTGAGAAAGGGCGGCCAGAGGCCAGCCCCACCCCCGAGGGGCGCTGTCTGGGACGCAGGCTCCTGGACTCCAGCCTCGGCTCGGGTGTGGGGCCCCTGGTCTGACACCTGCTCCCCCTGCGGGCAGCTCCAAACCTGCCTGCCCCTGCCCCTGGGCAGCCCTGCAGCTGTCACCAAAATAAATGCTCGAGTGGGATACCTGTGAGGCGTGTGCCTCAGATGTGTAGCTGTTGTGGGATGGCCAGGCTTTCACGTGTCCTCCAGGCCCTTGAGCCACTTCCCTGTCCCATGCTGGCTCTGCCCGAAGGCAGGCTGGTCGGGCAGGGGGCTCAGGCATCCTGCCAACTCACTTCATGGTGCAGCTGGGCAGGGCCACGGAGACCATCCCATGAATTCTGCAAAGATGGAGTGTGGTGTCTGTGGCAGGAGGGACAAGGCAGGGAATGTGCACACTGGAGTTCCTACAGCCGTCCCAGGACCCTGGTGTACACACCCTGTGATGGCTGCTGCCACCCCCAGTCCCAGAAGGGCCCTGTCCCTTGTTGACAGCTGTGAGCACAGAAGTGCCCTCATCCCAGCTCACAGGTGGGGAAGTTGAGGTCCTGGTGGTCCAGCCTGGTACCCACTGGGGCCCTAGTGGTGGCTCAGTGGGTAAGAGTCCACCTGCCAATGCAGGAGACATGGGTTTGATCCCCGACCTGGGAAGACGGCACATGCTGTGAAGAACTTAGCCTTGCGCCACAGCTGTTGGGCCCATGCCCTAGAGCCCACAAGCCCTAGAGCCCGCCTTCCCCAAGAGGAGCCCGTGCAGCGCGAAGCCTGAGCGCCGCAGCTAGAGAGAAGCCGATGCTCGGCACTGAAGACCCAGGGCCACCAAAAACTCATTTGAAAAGCTGCTTGTCCCCAGCATGCTGTAAATGTTACCTTTTCATGGCAGTCTTTTTCAGTGTCTCCAACGGAATCAAAAAGCCATTGTGATTTGACGCTCACCTTTGTCCACTTGACGAGGACCCCGGCCAGCTGTCCCTTCACAGCTGGAAGCATCGCGTTATTCCTGCTTCCACAGAACCACACCCCAGTGCAGAGGGACTCAGCTGAAAGTCGAGGCCATCACAGAGGGCCTGTTCCTCCTGGGCGCACGGTGAGCTGGAGCCGGCCGAGCCCTCTTCCGACAAAGTGCTGCTGGGTTTGAGTGCAGCAGCTCACAGCTCCACTCCCTCCAAAGATGCCTGTGCCCCCACCCCTGGCAGTGGCTGCCTCTTGCCAGAGTGAGGGGTGCTGACCAGTGACCAGGGCAGAGCTCCCAGCCCACCTACCACCCAAGTTCAGGTTGAAGCGGCCATCTGCTGCATTGCACGTTGAGACGGGTGTGGTTACTGCAGCATGACGGCCTGGCCCGTCCTGCCCAGCATCTGCTGCTGCTCCAGATGAGTGCACTCAGTCCCCTGCGTGTGGACAAGCCCCGTTCTGAGAGCTGTGCATAAGTTGAACGGTGTTTGCCTAGGTACCCAGCTAACACAATTGACTATGTAGTACTGCACTGCAGTAGGTTTATAATACTTTCCATACAAAGAGTATATAAAAAACAGTATGACAGCCGGCATACAGGGACTGGCATCGCGTGAACAGGCAGGAAGAGTTACCGATGAGGACGCGGGGAAAGGTGCTGAGCTGAAGGAGCGTCAGCCCCGAGACAGGTCGCGGTGGCGCGCGCATCTGATGGCGATGGCACAGGCTCTGGCTCCATGCTGGCTGAAACTGCCGCCTTGAAAAAGCGGTGCCTATGGCTGGGTCACAGCTCTTTTCTTACTGTCACAGATGACACAGCAGCCCTGCACGGCGCTCTGAATGGCTGCCACAGTCAAGAGCAGTGCCTCCTCCAGCAGAGAACATCCTCTGCCACTTCTTGCAGGCTGACTCCGGTTCCTCAGTTCCTCTTCCTCCTGCCTCTCCCCTTCTCTCTCAGGGCCTCAGTTCCCTCAGGGCTTCGTTCGTGAGGCCCCCATGTTGCACAGCAAGGAGCTGAGTGAAGTCATCCTCCTGCAGATCAGCTCTGGCGTCTCTCTGAGGGTCACTGAGCTGCTGGAGATCTCTTTGGACGCCTCACCATCTTCTCAAATCCACAAAAATCGTGAACTACAGGCAGAGGGTCTTTGAAACCCCACTCATGGTAATGGCCATCAACCTCAGGCCAAGCAAAGTCAGTGTCTTTATGGCCTTGTAGATGTTGCAGGCCTTCCAAAATTGTCACAGGTGGTTCCTGATGAAAAGGGTGACGTATACTTCCTGAAAGTCAATAAAAGTCTCCCTGGTCCATAGGTTGGACGAGTGACATGCACTCCTTTGACGTTGGGATGACAATTGTCCATGAGTTGGAGGTAGCCCGGAGCACTGTCAGCAGCGAATGTTGAATGGGATGTCCTTCTCCACACAGTGTGTCTCTGCCTCTGGGATAAAGTGGGAAAACCAGTCCTGGAAAGTGGGCCATAACCACGCTTTGGGGCTACTTTTCCACACAACAGGAAGGGAGCCCTTGGCCGTGTTTTTCAGGGCTCGTGAGCTCTCTGAGTGGTAACAAGAGAGGCTTCAGCTTCACATTACCGGAAGCATTGCCACCAACCTGCAGAGTCAACCTGCACTTTGCTGCTTTATAGCCTGCCGTCAGCTTTTCCTCCTTACCGATGTAACTTCAACCTGGCATCCTCTTCTGGTACACTCCTGTCTCATCCAGTTTAAAAACCTGCTCTGGTAAATACGCCGCTTCATCAATAATTTCTCAAAGCAGGTCAGGAAATTCCCAGCAGCTATCATGTCTTATCCACTTTTACGTTGTGAAGGTTGACGCTGGCTCTAGCCTTGAACCCGTGAAATCAGCCATGGCTGGCATTACAGGATATACCCTCTGATTCTCCCCTGTGGGTCTTCTTCAGGTCTTCACACAGGCTTTTAGCTCTCTCTCAAATCAGCATTAAGCTGAGTGGGGCTAGACGCAGATGCTGGTCCTGTGGCTACGTGCTGAGAAGCTTCTCCGTCTCCTCCGTTGCCTTCCCACGCCTCTGCAGTGTTACGCTCCACACCGTGTGCACAGCAGACCTCCACACGCCCCATGAGCTTGTCCTTGCTCTTCAAATCGTGCAGATGGTAGAATGGCTCACGTTAGGAGAGCAAGCCACGTCGACCATCTTTTCGCCTTGCTCCACTCTCAAGTTATTTTCACTGTTTCCATCATTATTTCTTGGCACTTCTTAGAAAATCCCATGGACGGAGGAGCCTGGTAGGCTGCAGTCCATGGGGTCGCTAAGAGTCGGGCATGACTGAGCAACTTCACCTTCACTTTTCACTTTCATGCATTGGAGAAGGAAATGGCAACCCACTCCAGTGTTCTTGCCTGGAGAATCCCAGGGACAGGGGAGCCTGGTGGGGGGCCATCTATGAGGTCGCACAGAGTCAGACATGACTGAAGCGAGCTAGCAGCAGCAGCAGCAGTACTAGCTACATCACCAGTTTTTCCACTTGCTTCTGGACATCCTGGCCTTGAGATAAAGGTGCTGCACCGCGGTACTCTATACAGTGCTACAGAGTGGAGTGCACAAGAGCACAGCCACTTTGCAGAGGATGCGCGCAGTGGCAGTGCACACGAGACACACGAACCGGCGGGACCGGACGTGTGAGCATGAGCCCACGGCTCTGAACGTTCACCGCTTGAAGGCTCGTGTATAGGGGACTCACTGTATCTGCAGTGCATCAAGGGCCTCATTTGTCCTAATCTGCGAGACTGTGAACCCAAACCTGGGAACCAGAACTTGCCCTGTGTTCTCAGGATTATTAGCTACGTACTCAACACAATATGCAGACATTGCAAATTTTCATAACATGGAAGTAAAACTGACTTGGAAACACGTTATTAACAAGCCACCTGTCTTCCTGGGAGAACACTACTTAAGGCCAGAACGAAACAGCATTCAGAGTCACGCTTTTTCCTATTTTTCATCTTCGTTGATACAAGAACTGATAAAACATCACCTAAATAGAGATGAGAACGTCTTGCTGTAGCAGCATCCATCAATTCCCCAAAGTCTTTTGTGTGTCAAAAGCCACGTGTTAATGTATTGGAGACAGACATGACCACCCACTCCAGAATTCTTGCCTGGAAATCCCGTGGATGGAGCCTGGCGGGCCACTACCATGGGATCACAGAGTCGGACAAGAGAGCACACACAGAAAGCACAGTCAGCCCTGTGCTGCGCTTAGTCGCTCAGTCATGCCGACTCTTCAGACTCCATGGGTCGTCAGCACTGTGTATGTGAATGTCTTGGTGTCTAAAGGTATCGTCGTGGGAAAGGGCAGTCTGCCCCCTGCAACGCCGTCCCACCCCAGAGGCTGGGTTTGGGGAGCTCCGGCAGCCCACCACTCTGGGCCGGATGGGCCTGGGGAGGGCGCAGCCCCTATTATCCACCTCTGTCCAAGCAGGGGCAGGTGGGGAGCTCAGAGCCCCAGTCTAGGCATCACCTCCACACCCAGGCCTTCTGGGATGCCAGCATCGGAGGGGCTGCTGCCATGTAGGTGCAGGCGTGGGGCCGCCAGCTCCAGCTATGCCCTCTGTCCTGTGGGAAGTCGTGGGCCAGCGTTTCCACAGTGCGCACTGGGTCCCTTCACTCACCCACTGTGCTCCAGCGGCAACTCTGCCATGTGCCATGGCTACATGCCCACTCGGAGCCCATGAGGCCAGTGTTCGCTGCACCAGGCTGACTATAAAATAAACCAGAGCAACTTCCCTGGTGGCTCAATGGTTGAGAATCTTCCTACCAATGCAGGGGACACAGGTTCGATCCCTGGTTCGGGAGGATCCCACAGGCCACGCGGCAACTGAGCCCACGCTCTAGAGCCTGAGCTCTGCAACAAGAAAAGCCGCTGCAACTAGAAAGGACCCCCCTGCAGCAATGAAGACCCAGTGCAGACCTAAATGAATGATAAGAGATACCAGAGGCTGGGTCCCTTTACAGTGGAACTGCTAGGACGTGTCTAGGGAGCCGCTGCAGAACCAACAAGACCCTGCAGGAGAGACACACAAGATGGTGTGCCCCGTCCACCAACAGGGTGGCTCAGCGCAGTCTGGATCCCACTCTCCCGTAGGTGGAAGAGGAAAGGCCGTGCCTCCCTAGGTCGTCATGGAAGAGGAGGGTGCAGGGGCCTGCCAACCTCTGGATCCTGCAGAGCCAGTCAGGAAAGCGTGCTGCTGTGGGGAAGGGCCAGCCCCTGAAGGCAGGTGTCAGGCTTCGGGGTGGGGGTCGTTATTTGAAAACAGGCAGCCCAGCTCCCTCAGTGAGCAGCAGACAAGTAAAATGACTTGGAGGCCAGGGGCAAGTGTCACCTGGGAACATTTGTAGATCTTTAAAAGCACGGGCACACAAGAAAGGTTTTGTGTTTTGTTTTTAACAAGTGTGAAGTTAAGGCTTGTACAGGATAAACCCCTTCTCTGAACCTCTGTGCAGAGGGTAGGGAATTAGCTCACCGCAGTGACCCGAGGCCTGCAAATACTGGTGCTCACAACGTGCTGGGATGAATTACTGAACGCAGTTGAAAGTCCAGCTGGGCTACATATTTCACAAAGACCACGCAAACCTCCTCTTACCGTGGCATGGGTTCCTGCCATGAAGGAGTGAAGTGAGAAAGTGAGTCTCGCAGGCAGTGGGCATGGGGGTGCGGCTGGGCCCTGCCGGAAAGACCTAACCCAGGAGGGTGTGCAGGAGGGGTGCTTGAGGGGGGTACCGCAGGGTCCGAGTGCAGGGGATGAGAGTCAGGAAGGTGGCAGGGACCCCGGAGCCTGTGCCAGGAGGCCGGTCTGGAGCATGCCTTTGACAGTGGCAACTGGACGGGTGATAGGTGCCAGGCTGGAGAGGCCTTGGGGCCACGTGGAGGTGTCTCAAGGGGAAAGGAGATGCTCACCCGGGCCATGGGTCGGGGTGTGGGCGCCGGGGACGCCGGCTGCAGTGGAGGGGCCGCGAGGAGACGCCCCATAGCGTCCACCTGCCCGCGCCCCGAGCGGGGAGGGGTGCCAGCCCCCTCTGTGTCCGTAACACCCCGGGTGGGTGGAGGCCTAAGCGCCCACCGTGGCGGCCAAGCATCAGTAGGGAGCGGAGAAGGACTGCGGGAGGCGGGCGGCGAACCCCCAGCGGGCGGCTCCCGGACGCAGG
>SJXQ01012592.1:247864-258817 GCA_006408695.1 Aepyceros melampus
GGCGAGCGCTGGGAGCTGCAGCTCAAGGGCGCGGGGCCCACGCCCTTCTCCAGGTGTGTTTGGGGGTGCGCCCGCGGGTGAGGCGTGTGGCCCGGGACCCTAGAGCGAGCTGGGCAGGCGCGCCCGGGCAGAGGCCCAAGGCCCAGGGCCGGGCCGAGAGGCCGGGAGCTGTGCGCGGCTCCTGGCTGCCCCCGCGCCCCCGCCTGGCACGGCGCGGCCCTGCGGCCTCCCGGGTCGAGCTGAGCGTCTGATCCCGCCGCGCTGGCCGCTGCCCGTGCTCTGTTCTGTAAACGACCCACGGACTTCGGAGCCAGTGCTGCGCGTGACACGCTCGTGTTTACCGCGTGCCCCGCGGGGCTGCCAGCGCTCCGGCGCTCAAGGCTTCGTCTGAATGCTGACCGGGCCGTCGGCTTGCCTCCCACACACTTGGCACCGCGGATGCCTACTTACTCCGAGCACTTGGGGCCAGCCCTGCTCTGAGGGCGCCGTGAGGTGGGCCCTGTCCCTGCTCCTCCGGGGGCTCGTGCTGCCGTCCTGGGTCCGGATGCCTACCCGGCGCGGTGCCCAGCTGTCCCGCCTCTGCTGTATGCCCGCGGCTGACAGTCTGTTCTGCTCTTTAACACAAAAAAGTTCATACCCGTCGCCCATACTGTTAAATGCCTGTTGGATGGCCAGAAGAATTACGCCTGACTTGGAAGTTTATGTTCAGAGACGTTCTGAAGGTGTGGCTGTTGTCTGGCCCCTCCTGCGAGCTCTCGCCACTCCTCTGTCCAGGTACTGAACCCGCCCCGCACGCCCCCCTGCTGTTGCAGCTCCACCTCACACCCCAGTCTTCAAAC
The DNA here is from genome assembly GCA_006408695.1 of Aepyceros melampus. Lineage (NCBI taxonomy): Eukaryota > Metazoa > Chordata > Mammalia > Artiodactyla > Bovidae > Aepyceros > Aepyceros melampus. The sequence continues at coordinate 248,704 of SJXQ01012592.1, forward strand.
CTTTCTGTGTCTGAGACGTCCTAAGCTCCGCCTAGCACCCCACCACGGTCCTGAACAACCTGCTCAGAGCTGTCTGCACCTTTGGTCATGTGTAAACGTCTCACACGGGGGCTTGCACATTGTATGAGCATCTTTCAACTTCCTGTGTTCATTTTGACTATTTGTTTTTGTTATAAAACATTTTTTTTGAGAGTAACATGCTGCTGGAAGTTGCTTTTAATATTTGAAGACTTGAGTTGTCAGTGTTCAGACCTGAAGTCCTTTAAAAGAAAAGGGCTGTCTGACTGTTCACAGACTTGTGCCCACCTACCAGCCCCGAGGTTTCCTGGGGTCCCCAGCCTCAACAACACTCGAGGCTGACATCTGAAGTGGTGTGAGTGGGCTAGGCCAGCAGCTGCTGGCCGAGGGTTGGGGTGGAGGGACAGGTGGCTTCCAGCCTTCGCCTCCGTGGGGGCTGGGGCTTCAGGACGGCAGGTGTGGGAGCGCTTGCCACGTGTCCCTCTTTGTGGGGGCAGGGTTAGGGAAGGCCCTGTACCCTTGCTGTGTGATCATTATACGGTTCTGGTTTCTGCTTTGGGCACCTCGCCCTGGGCAAGGAGGTAGCCTGCCTGTTTTCTGGATCATTTTTTACTGGATCCACAATTAGCTTGAACACTGCTGGCTTCCTGCTGAATAGGCCAGGGCAGGGGTGGAGTGACATTTGAGGACAGATTACAGACCACAAGGGGATGAGTGGAGTGCAGCCGCGTCTCACCAGCCAGAGGCAGTTGCGCTCAGCCTGCAGACAGCCTTGGGGTAGCCGTCAGGCCTGGTTTCTAGAGGTGTCAGTCACACCTGGAATAAGCCCCTCCAGGGTGAGGGTGAGGCAGGAGGCCGAGGTGGTCCCCACGCCGCGTGGAGGCCCGCGGAGGTCTCTGCTGACCCCTGGTCCCACTCTAGGCGTAGGCCCCAGCACCTCAAACTCGTGCTGGCCTCTTCCCTGCAGAGAACATGGGTAGAAGTGCACCCCAGGCACCTTCACGCAGCGTCTTTGTCCTTTGGCAGGTGAGACAGAAGTGAGCCCAGAGTTGTTTTTCCTAGAGAATTTTCTGCATTGTCTCAAGTGCCTTCCTGCTGGGGGAGTGCTTGGACACTTCTGGGCCCTGAGCCGGGCCAGGATACCAGGCCCAACTCTGAAGGGCAGAGATCCAAACAATTTGTTGTGGTTGCTTCCTGGGTGGGGGCTCTTGGAGGTCGAGGTGTCCAGTCTCCTCACCTTACAAGGAGGGGCCCAGGACATGGCTCATGCAGGCCAGCTGTTCTCATGAGCTGCTGTGACTTTCCTTTAATTTACAAAAACATAGAGTAAGAAACTTTGGATATCGTCACTCCAGTCTAATGGGTGAAAAGCTGAACAAACTGAAAAATAAACAAGTCGTCTTAGATCTGCAAGAAAAGAGAGGTCAGAGGGCAAATCGTTGCCCACCCCTGATCCCGCCCCGACTGGAGAGACTGACAGGAAAAGAGAATTGTGCATGACCGGAGCAGGAGTCTCCAGGAACACTTGCCCTGCAAGCGATGGTTTGCTGGAGGCGGAGTGCAGACAGTGGAAACCCCAAGGGCCCAGCCACAAGCCCCACCCCCACCCCCAGCTCCACTGAGCCTCATCTCCTGGAGCTCCGCTAGGTCCTCACAGTGAATGCCGGTGGAAGATGCCTTTGTGCTTCTGGCAGGGTGGGGAAATGGAGCCTTTTGAAGTTCACAGGAGCACCGCGTTCTTAGCAAGCCTGCCCTCAGGGAGAGCTAATTAAGCTGAGGCTGACCTGCTGGGGTCTTCTCAGAGCTGGGGAAGGGGAAGGGCCCAGCTCCAGCCTCTGGCAGAGGGGAGACTGAACAGCGCGTGTGGGTGTTCTCAGTCCAGAGGCCCAGCTTCACTGACAGTCTGAGGCCTCCACCCAGTACCTAGAGCCCCCCACCACATCACGGAGGCCTGCTTATAGTTGTTCTGTTTTCCCCGAACATCATGCCTGGCTATCAAGAAAAAATTATAAAACATACCAAAGGCAGAAGACACAGTTGGAGGTGACAGGGCCAGCATCAGAATTAGCCTCAGACATGCAGAGGTGTTGGAACTATCAGGCCAAAGACTTGACATAACTGTGACTAATATGTCAAAGGCTCTCATGGATAACGTAGGCAGCGTGCAATAGCAGATGGACAATGTGAGCAGAGAGATGGAAGTTCTGAGAAAGACCAGAAGGCAGTACTAAAGATTTCTAATAAAAACACTAACAAAAATGAAGACTGCCTCTGATGGACATATTACTAGACTGGACACAGATGAGGAAAAGCCTCTGACCTTGAGGGTATCTCAGGAGAAACCTCCGAAGATGCAAAGAAAAAACTGAAAAGCCCAAACACCGTCGCAAGAACTGTAGGATGTAGGACAGCTGCACAAGAGGCAGCAGGGAGCAGGGACACCAGGAGAGAAAAGGGGCACAAGACATATTTAATGTGGTGATTGAGAATTTCCCCAAGTTAATACCAGGCACCAAGCAGAGGTAAGAAGCTCAGTACACCAAGCAAGATAAATGTCTACCTGACCCCTTACAAAAAAAAAAAAAAACTACACCTAGGCTTATAATTTTCAAACTACAGAAAAGCAAAACTAAAGGAAAAAAGTGAAAAAAGCTAGAGGAAGGAGACATTTCACCCACAGAGGAGCAGAGCTTAGAACGACAGCTGACTTCTCAAAAGCCAGGCGAGCAAAGGCAAGTGGAGTAAGGGGGAAATGCGCCCAGAATTCTGTGCCCTGCGAAGTCGGCCTTCAGCAGCGAAGGAGACAGACTGCCTCAAACAAAAGTTGAGGGAAATTGTTACCATTAGATCTGTTTTGCAAAAAAATGTTGAAAGATGTATTTTGCAGAGAATGGAAATGATACAGGTCAGGAACTTGAATCAACATAATCAAAGGCAGAGCACAGGAGGAGAGAGTGAACGTAGAGTAAAAGCTTCCTGTTTCATCGTAACCGATACAACAGGTAACAGTTTAAGACAGAAGAAACAATGCATCTGATCATATGTGAGTGGAATTAATGGCACCAGATGGAATCAGGGGCGGGAGGAAGAGGTTGGGATCATTTGTTATTATGAAGCACTCATACTCCCTATGGAGTAGTACAGTGGTGCTTGAAAGTAGAGTTGGATGAGTTGTGAATGTGTATTACAAACTCCAGGGCAGCCGTTTTTCAAAGAGTAAGAAAACAAAACACAAAAAAGTGCTACTGATAGGCCAGGAGAGAACTAGTGAAAAAAGAGAAAATAGAATCACAAAATGCTCAATTAAAACCACAAAAGATGGGGTTGGGGGAGGTGCTGGGAAGGAGGAAGGAACGAAGAAAAGGAGTGAAAGGAGAACACTCTGGTCCAAGCATTTTGATCTAAATGCACTAATTAAAACACAAGATACTGTCAAAAGAATTTTTAAAAAGTCTTGTATGTTGTCCATAAGAAATCCACTTTAAATATGAAAACATGTTGATTAAAAGTAAATGGATACTAGTATACCATGCTAACACTAATCCAAAAACAAGCAGGAGTAGCCATATTAATTCCAGGAAGAGTGGACTTTGGAGTTAGGAAAGTTACTAGGGATAAAGAGGAGGCCAACATGGCAGAACAATCCTTAAGGTGAGTCAGTGAAAGTCGCCTAGTCATGTCCGACTTCGTGAGCCCATGGACAATACAGTCCATGGAATTCTCCAGGCCAGAATACTGGAGTGGGTAGCCTTCCCTTCTCCAGGGGATCTTCCCAACCCGGGGATCGAATCCAGGTCTCCCACATTGCAGGCAGATTCTTTACCAGCTGAGCCACCAGGGAAGCCCAAGAATACTAGAGTGAGTAGCCTATCCCTTCTCCAGCAGATCTTCCTGACCCAGGGATCGAACCCAGGTCTCCTGCGTTGCAGGCGGATTCTTTACCAGGTGAGCCACCAGGGAAGCCCATGCTTAAGGTGTGTGTGTCACACAGCAGCGTCAGCGTGCATTTGGCAGAGATAGCTTCAGAGTGGCACAGAGGACCCGCTGTCATAGCTGAGACGCCAACGCCCCTCTATCAGAAATGGACAGAGCCAACAGGCAGAAACTTGATAAGGACACTTTCAGCTCAATTAACACCGTCGATCAACTGGATATAATGAATATCTAGGCCTACTTCATCTAACAACAGAATACATATTCTTCTCAGGCCCATATGGAACACTTATCCAGATAAACCACATTCATTCTAAGCCATAAAACACACCTAAACAAATTTTAAAATAGAAATTATACAGTGTCTGTTCTCAGGCCACAGTGGAATCAAACTAGAAATCAATAACAGATCACTGCTGCTGCTGAGTCGCTTCAGTCATGTCCAACTCTGAGTAACCCCATAGACGCCAGCCCACCAGGCTCCCCCGTCCCTGGGATTCTCCAGGCAAGAACACTGGAGTGGGTTGCCATTTCCTTCTCCAGTGCGTGAAAGTGAAGTCGCTCAGTCGTGTCCAACTCTTGGTGACCCCGTGGACTGCGGCCCACCAGGCTCCCCCGTCCCTGGGATTCTCCAGGCAAGAGTACTGGAGTGGGGTGCCATCGCCTTCTCCTACAGATCACTAGAAACCCCCAAATTCTTGGAGATTATGCAACATACTTGTAAATAATGCATGTCACTTGCTTCCGTCATGTCTGACTCTTTCCAGCTCTGTGGACTGTAACCCACCAGACTCCTCTATCTGTGGAATTCTCCAGGCAAGAATACTGGAGTGGGTTGCCATTCCCTTCTCTAGAGGATCTTCCCAACCCAGGGATTGAACCTGAGTCTCCAGCATTGCAGGCAGATTCTTTACCATCTGAGCCACCATCCCAAGAGAAGTTTTTAAATGTTTTGAACTAAATGAAAGTGAAAATATCAAATGTGTGGGGTACAGTGAAAGCAGTGCTTTTATATTTATATCAGTGAGTGAGTGCATATGTTAGTAAAGAAAAGAGATCTAAAACCAATATTTAAGCGTCCACCTAGGAAACTACAAAGAAAAGAGCAAATCCAATCCAAAGTAAGCAAAAAAAACATTGTGTGTGTTGGTGGTATAGTGGTGAGCATAGCTGCTTTCCAAAGTAAACAAAAAATAAAAAAGAGCAGAAATCATGAAATTGAAATAGGAAATAAATAGAGGAGAAATCAGTGAAATCAGAAGCTTTCTCTTTGAAAATATCTACATCAATAAGCCTCTAGCCAGGCTAACCGGGAAAGAAAGGATGCAATTACATTACGAGAAATCAAAGAGGGAAGATCATACCATTCATATAGACATTAAAAGGAAATTAAAAGACTTTGAACAGTGCTATGTGCACAAATTTGCTAGCCTAGAGGAAAAGGACAAATTCTTTGAAAGACAAAATTCGCCAAAACTCACAAGAAAAAATAATCTGAATAGGCCTATATATATTAAAGAAATTGAATCAATTAGTAGCCTTCCAAAACAGAAAGCATCAGGCCCAGATGAGTTCACTGGTGAATTCCACCAAACATTTAAGGACAAAATTATGCCACTCTTTTCAGAGAATGAAAGCAGAGGAACTAATCCCTGACTCATTCTGAGTCCAGTGTTGCCCTGATACCAGATCTAGACAAAGGCAATACAAGAAAACTATAGACCAAAATCCCTCATGAGCACAGACAAAAAATTCCTCAACAAAACATTAGCAAATAAAGTTCAACAATGATGAAAAGAATTATACATCACCACCAAATGGATTTATTCCGAGTATGCAGGGCTAGTTCAACATTCAAAAATCAATCAATGTAATCCATCAGATCAACAGGCTAAAGAAGGAAAATCATATATTAGTTGAAGCAGAAAAGGCATTTGACAGACTCTTAACACTCTTCATGATAAATCAGAAATAGAGAGGAACTTCCTCAATAGAGTTTCTACAGAAAACCTATAGCTAAATCTACTTCATCATGAGAACCTCAGAGCTTTCCCACTAAGATCATAAACAAGGCAAGGATGTTCCATCTCAGCACTGCTTCTCAGCAGCCCTGGAGGTCCTCGCTAATGCAACAAGGTAAGAAAATCAAAGGCATACACATTGAGATGGAAGAAAAAAACTCTTTTGTTTGCAAATGGACATCTATGTAGAAAATCTCAAAGAATGGACCAAAAGAGCTCAGAGCAGTTATAACAATATTGCAGGATACAGAGTCACTACTTTACTATGGCCAATTAATGACAAGTGGAATTTGAAATTTAAAACCTCCTTACATTGGCATTGCAGAAAATGAAGTACTTAGGTGTGACTCTAACAAAAGATCTCTATGAGGAAAACTACAAGACTGATAAAAAAACAAATAAATCAGTGTAAAGATGTTCCATGTTCATGGATCGGAAGATTTAATATTGCCAAGATGTCAGTTCTTCCCAACTCAATCTGTAGATTCAATGCAACCCCAATTAAAGTCTCAGCAAGTTATCTTGTAGAAATTGACAAAATGATTTTAAAATTTTTATCAAGAGGCAGAAAACCCAGAATAGCTCAATATTGAGGGAGACAAACAAAGTCAGGACTGGCAGCGCCCCCACTTCAAGACTGACTGTAAAGCTGGGGTAATCAAGAGGGTGTGGTTTTGGCCAAAGAATGGATAGATTAGTGGAACAGAGCAGAGAGCCCAGAAATGGACCTTCATAAACATGGGTCTTTGACAAAGGGGTAAAGGCAATCTGATGGAGCAATGATAGTGTTTTCAACAGATTTTACTGGAACAACTTTCCAATCCCAAAGAAAGGCAATGCTGAAGAATGCTCAAACAACCGCTCAGTTGCACTCAATCTCACACGCTAGTAAAGTAACGCTTAAAATTCTTCAAGCCAGGCTTCAGCAATACGTGAACCGTGAACTCCCTGAGGTTCAAGCTGGATTTAGAAAAGGCAGAGGAACCAGAGATCAAATTGCCAACATCCGCTGGATCATCAAAAAAGAGAGTTCCAGAAAAATATCTATTTCTGCTTTATTGACTATGCCAAAGCCTTTGACTGTGTGGATCACAAGAAACTGTGGAAAATTCTGAAAGAGATGGGAATACCAGACCACCTGACCTGTCTCTTGAGAAATCTGTATGCAGGTCAGGAAGCAACAGTTAGAACTGGACATGGAACAACAGACTGGTTCCAAATAGGAAAAGGAGTACATCAAGGCTGTATATTGTCACCTTGCTTATTTAACTTATATGCAGAGTACATCATGAGAAACGCTGGGCTGGAGGAAGCACAAGCTGGAATCAAGATTGCCGGGAGAAATATCAATAACCTTAGCTATGCAGATGACACCACCCTTATGGCAGAAAGTGAGGAAGAACTAAAGAGCCTCTTGATGAAAGTGAAAGAGGAGAGTGAAAAAGTTGGCTTAAAGCTCAACATTCAGAAAACTAAGGTCATGGCATCTGGTCCCATCACTTCATGGCAAATAGATGTGGAAACAGTGTCACACTTTATTTTTCTGGGCTCCAAAATCACTGCAGATGTTGATTGCAGCCATGAAATTAAAAAACGCTTACTCCTTGGAAGAAAAGTTATGACCAACCTAGACAGCATATTAAAAAGCAGAGACATTACGTTGTCAACAAAGGTCCATCTAGTCAAGGCTATGGTTTTTCCAGTGGTCATATATGGATGTAAGAGTTAGACTATAAAGAAAGCTGAGTGCTAAAGAATTGATGCTTTTGAACTGTAGTGTTGGAGAAGACTCTTGAGAGTCCCTTGGACTGCAAGGAGATCCAACCAGTCCGTTCTGAAGGAGATCAGTCCTGGGTGTTCATTGGTAGGACTGATTCTGAAGCTGAAACTCTAGTACTTTGGCCACCTGATGCGAAGAGCTGACTCATTTGAAAAGACCCTGCTGCCAGGAAAGATTGAGGGCAGGAGGAGAAGGGGACGACAGAGGATGAGATGGTTGGATGGCATCACCAATTCAATGGACATGGGTTTGGGTGAACTCTAGGAGTTGGTGATGGACAGGGAGGCCTGGTATGCTGCAGTTCATGGGGTCACAAAGGTCAGACACAACTGAGTGACTGAACTGAACTGGAACAACTGGAAGTCCACATTAAAAAAAAAGAGACTCTAGACACAGACCTGACACCCTCTGCAAAAATGAACTGGGAATGGATGACAGGCCTCCACACAAATGCAAAGCTATGAGACTCCTAGAGGATAAAGGAGAGAATCTGAATGACCGCAGGTGTGGAGATGGCTTTTAGATACAACACAGAAGACAGAATCTATGAAAGAAATGATAGGCTGGACTTTTATTAAATGTAAAACTGCTGTGAAAGTGTAAGAATGATAAGCCACAGACTGGGAGAAAATCTCTGCCGAAGACACGTCTGATAAATGTCTGTCATCCACAACACACAAAGTCTTAAAACTCAACAGTAAGAAAACAAACATTTTAAAATGGGGCAAAGACTTTGTTAGACACCTCCCCAAAGAAGACACAGGGATGGCCTCTAAGCACGTGGAAAGATACTTCACATCATGTGTCATCGGGAAAATGCAAATTAAGACAGTGAGACACCACTACACCCATGAGAACAGCCAAATCCCAGGACACTGACAACACAAAACGCTAGCAAGGGCACGGAGCAGCAGGAAAGCGTGCCATCGCTTCTGGGAGTGCAGAATGGCCTGGCTGCTTGGGAAGACTGGGGGCCTCTTACCAAGCCAAACATGCTGTCACCGTATGATCCAGCAATCATACGACTTAGTATTTACCCAAGAGAGTTAAAAACATGTCCACGTGGAACTCTGTATACGGATGTTCACAGCAACTGTATTCCTAATTGCCAAAACTTGGAAGCCACCAAGATGTCCTTCAAGGTGAAGAGATAGAATAGACAATGGAATAGATGATTCCAGACAATGGAATATTATTCAGTAAAATAATAGAAAGAAAAGAAATGAGCCATCAAACCATTAAAGGACATGTTGGAAACTCGGATGCATATCAGTAAGTGAAGAAAGACAATCTGAGAAAGTCACACAGTATGACTCCAAGTCTGTGACACTATGACATTCAGAAAAGGCAAAGCTCTGGAGGCAGTAAAAAGACCAGGGGTTGGGAGGTGAGGGATGGCTCGGTGGAGCACAGAGGACTTTGGGCAGTGAAACTTCTCTGTGTGACACTGTAGTCACAGTGGGTCCCTGTCTGGGCAGTTGTCCAGACCCACAGGATGGGCAACACCAAGGGGAAACCCTGATGTAAACAGGCTCTGGGGGTGGTGACATGTCATCGTGGGCTCACTGACTGACAGATGTCCTGTCTGGGAGGAATGTTGATGCTGGGGGATGTATGAGAAATCTCTGCCTTCTGACCGGTTTTGCTGAGAACCTAACACTGCCTAGGAAAATAAAGTCTATTTAAAACAATAATTATGTCAGTTTAAGATAAGAGAGCGACCGAGTCATTCGGAGCTGCCCAAGGTGACTGAAGTCCTCCCCCCACTGCGAACGGTGCTGTGTCTGTGTTGTGTTTTTTACAAAGTAAACCCTTAGACACAGAACTGTAGAGTTATGAGCGTGCGTGTGACCCGAGGAGTGGCTCTCCCTGTCTCAGCGTGGACTCGGCTCCCACGGCAGGCCGGGCACCCGTGCTGTGGGTCTGTACCTGCAGGACGTTAGGGGCATAGCGTCTGGGGTCATTCAAAACAGACTCGCTCCGCGGTGCCGTCAGAGCTGCTCCTGGGCTGGTTTTGAGGAGCTGGTGGCAGCTTTCCTCCTGTCCCTTCGGCCTGTGGCTGCGCCTGTGTTGCCGGCGCCCGGCAGTGACCTCTGTGCTTGACCTCAGACAGGCAGACGGCCGCAAGGTGCTGCGCTCCAGCATCCGCGAGTTCCTGTGCAGCGAGGCCATGTTCCACCTGGGCATCCCCACCACACGGGCCGGCTCCTGCGTCTCATCCCAGTCTACCGTCGTGCGTGATCCCTTCTACGACGGGAACCCGCGGCCCGAGCCATGCGCTGTGGTGCTCCGCCTGGCCCCCACGTTCCTCAGGTAAGGCCCGTGCACTCACATCCACAGGCTGGGCAGCGAGCCTGGAGCC
>SJXQ01012592.1:277068-293339 GCA_006408695.1 Aepyceros melampus
CTCATGAACTCGGCTGGGTCAAGGGCCATCCAGATGCCGACCAGGCCGCTGCCCACCACCCAGCATGGCCCATGCCTGCCTCACCAGCCACCAAGTCGCACGCCGAGGCTCACCTGAGCTGCCGTCCCAGCTTCTTGAAGAGAAAGCCGATGGTCAGGAGGCTCAGGGTGGGCGGGGTGGAGAGCACGCAAGCACGGTAGTACTGCAGGTACCGCCTCAGGCCGCTAGTGAAAGCCTGTGGGGCAGGGGGCTGGATGGAGGGTGGCCAGGCACAGGGGCACGGCCACCAAGCTCAGAAACAGAGAACAACCTGGGTGCGGGAAAAAGTTGGGCTTCCACCCCCAAGCCTGGGGGTCTGTTTTCCAAGGAACGGGCATCTGCAGGTCACATGCAGCTACCCAGCCCAGCCAGAAGCCCGAGCCCACTGTAAGCCGCCCAGGCCAGCTGCAGCAGGAATCTGGACTCGCAGATCCTGGGCAGCTGGGCTGTGTGCACAGACGCCAACTCCCAGAAGGTCTCTGGCCACTCAGGCCACTGGGGTCCCGAGGACACTGGTGTCCAGGGCGCTGCCCAGGAGCGTGGCCCCCGCGCAGCTCACATACTTCCAGGAGGTCTGCTGGAGCGCACCAGCGGAAACGTCAGGCACCCAGGAGACTGCTGCCCTGCCCTCCGTCCCAGACAGTCAACACGGCAGTCCTATCTGGGTTTCCCTCTGCCCTCCCAGCCCCGCGCAGGCCCATCCTAGAATCCGAACCTCGGCACATCACCCCAGCAGCCCTGCTGCAATGCCCGAGTGCAAAGGGCCTGGCCCAGTGCCTGCGAGCTCTCTCAGGCCGCACAGCTCCCCCGACAGCTGCCCACTGTCCTGGGGGCCTGCCCAGCATTTGCACTGATGACAAGGCTTTCAGGCAGACCTGGTTCAGTCCCGCGCCAGGGGCCCGGCGGGGACCAGGCAGCACGTGCTCTCTCCACACCACTGGCCTGCCCCCGGCCCCCGGCTCCCAGCACTAGCCACAGCTGCCTCCCACGCTCTCACGGCCCCAACACATCCCCCCAGGTTTCCGTACAGTGATGGGCCAGGCAAGATGTGGTCCCTGGCCACCATTCCCTAAGGGCAGCTGACAGACTCTAACATCACTGAGGAGAGTACAGCCTGGCTCAGAGGCCCCGGGGCAGGCCTGCGTGCAGCACCCGGGGACCCGCAGCAGCACGAAGCAGGGCCGCACCTGGAACACGAGGCCCTTGCTGCAGGAGGAGTCCAGCACGGGCTGCAAGGAGAAGTGGCTGAGGCGCGCGTAGTGGGTCCCGCACTCGGCCACCTCGGAGAGGAGGCTGCTGATGCTCTCGTGGGACGCTCCTGAGACATGGACGCCCCGCTTCACCGTGAAGGCTTGAGCTGGCTGGACGGGACGAAAGAGAAGTCACTGGGGTGGGGCAATCGGGGTGGTGCTGCCTCTCACTGCACCCAGGCACCCAACCTCGGCATCCCCCAGCACCCCTAGACTGGGAGCCCCAAACCCAGACACACAGGGTGGACACAGGAGACAGAAAGCCTTCTGCCAGCAGGCTGCCACTGACATGACATGACAGCTCCCACGGGTTAATATGGTAAATGTTAATGCCACGTGAGCTTTAAGACTTAAAGAAAACAAAAACCCAAAACAGAGAAGTCCAGCACCAGACAGCTTCACTGCTAAATCCTGCCCATTAAAGAGCACCAATTGTTGAGACTTCCCTGGCGGTCCCATGGCTAAGACTCCTCACTCCCAATGCAGGGAGCCTGGGTTCGACTCCTGGTCAGGAAACTAGACCCCACATGCTGAAACTAAGACCAAAGATTCTGTGTGCTGCAACCAAGATCCAGGGCACTAAATAAATAATTTTAAAAACAGAATAGATCGTTATTAAACTCTTCCAAAACTTAAAGAGGAGGAATATTTCCTAATTCTAAGAGGCCAGTATTGTTCTGATGCCAAAGCAAGATACAGACATTACAAGGAAAAGACTACAGTCCAACATCCCTTATGAACACAGACACAAAAATCTTTGAGAAGATATTAACAAATTGAATCTAGCAGCATGTTAAAGGATAATACACTATGACCAAGCAGGTTTTATCTCAGGAACGCACAGAAATCAATGTACATTAATAGAATGAAGGAAAAATCATACGTATGATCATTTCAGCTGATGCAAAAAAAGCATTTGACAGAAGTCAATTCAATCCTAAAGGAAATCCATCCTGAATACTCACTGGAAGGACTGATACAGAAGCTGAAGCTCCAATACTTTGGTCACCTGATGCAAAGAGTCGACTTACTAGAAAAGATCCTGATGCTGGGAAGGACTGAAGGCAGGAAAAGGGGACGACAGAGGATGAGATGGTTGGATGGCATCACTGACTCAATGGACACGAGTTTTCGCAAGCTCCCAGAGATGGTGAAGGACAGGGAAGCCTGGCATGCTGCAGTCCGTGGGGTTGCAAAGAGTCAGATGTGACTGAGCAATGAACAATCCCTTTTCACAATTAAAAGCACTCAAAAAACTAGGAAAAGAATGGAACTGGCTCAACAGGATAAAGACTGTGTGTGAAAAATCCACAGCTCGCATTATACTCAGCAGAGACAAGGCTTCTCCCGGTGATACGGAACAAGGCAAGGACGTGTGCTTTCACCACTTCAGGGTAACACTTAAGTCCCAGACACAGCAGTTAGGCAAGGAGAAATTTTAATATGCAGACTGGAAAGGAAGAAGTGAAATGATCCATTTGCAGGTGACATGATCTTATACACAGAAAACGCGAAGGAATCCACAAAACACGTGTTAGAGCTGTTAAACGAATTCAGCAAAGTGCCAGGATACAAATGAACATACAAAAATCAGTTGTATTTCCATACACTTGCAATGAACAATCCAAAAAAGGAAAGTAAGAAACAATTCCATTTACAGGTGCAATGTAAGGATAAAGTACTTAAGTAAATCTAACTGAGGAGGCAAAAGACTTGTTAAAGTGAAAACTAGAAAACACTCCTGAGAGAAATTAAAGACCTAAATAAATGCAAAGATATCCTATGTTCATGGACTGGAATATCTAATAATATCAGGATAATATACCCAAGGACTCCCCAGCACTCCATGCTTTCACTGCAGGGGGCACAGGGTTCAATGCCTGGCCCAGGAACTAAGATCCCCCATGCCACAGGCAACGAAGCCCACTTGCAGAAATGAAAGACCCCACAAGCTGTAACGGAGATCCGCCATGCTGCAACTAACACTCGATACAGCCAGACATATAAAGAAGATATTTAAATACACAAGGATTCACCCAAAGCACCTGTGGGTTCAGTGCCACCCATATCATTAACCCAACGATGCTTTTAGCAGAAATAGAGAAACTCATCCTAAAATCCATATGGAACTGCAAAGGGCCCCAAATAACCACAACAATCTTAAAAAAAAAAAAAGGTGGAGACCTCATACCTCCCAAAGTCAAAACCTCCTACAAAGTTTTAGTCATCAAAACACTGTAAACTGGGGGACGTCCCTGGTTGTCTAGAGGTTAGATTCCGGATTTCACTGCTGTGGACTGGATTCGATCCCTGGTCAGGGAACGGAGATCCTGCAAGATGAGGGGTGTGGCCACAAAAACACATCGCAGGAGTGGGATCAGGACAAACATGACGATCAATGGACAGAGCAGAGCCCAGAAATAGACAGCTCACACGTGGTCAGTGATGCATAAGGTACCGGGACCACACAGCGCGGAGAGAAGGGTCTTTTCAACAAAGGGCGCTGGGCAAACAGAATATCCGCACGCAAAAGATGAAAGCCACAGCACGCGTACAATGAACTCAAAACAGACCGAACATCTGAACTGTAAAGCTGGTACTCCGGGCCTTCCGTGGCGCTGCAGTGGATAAGAACCCACTGCCAGCACAGGGCAGCGGGCCCAACCCGGGGAAGATCCCACACGTGGAGGAGCAGCGAAGCCCGTGCACTGCAGCTGCCAAGCCTCTGCCCTGGAGCCTGAGAGCCACGACTGCTGAAGCCCACGCCTAGAGCCCATGCTCTGCACCAAGAGAGGCCGCCGCGCCGAGGAGCCTGAGCACCACAGTGAAGGGGAGGCCCTGCTCGCTACAGCCAGAGAGAGCCTGAGCAGAGCAATGAAGACCCAGTGCAGCCAAAAATAAACAGATAAACAAAATTAGTTTAAAAAGAACAAAGCCAACACTGCGACATTCTTGGATGGAAACACAGAGGCCTTGGATTTGGTGATTTCTTAAATATGACACCGAAAGCACAGGCAACAAAAGGAAGAAAATAACCTGGACTTCATCAAAATTAAACTTTGTACTTCAAAGCATACTATCAAGAGTGAAAAGACAAGCTACAGAATGAGAGAAAATATTTGCAAATCATATATCTGGTAAGGGATTAATATGCAGAATGCATCAAGAACTCCTACAACTCAAGAGCCCAACTCAACAACGGGCAAGGGCGGGCGAGGGCACAGCGCGAGGCAGCAGTCTGCAGGCTGAGACGCTCACTGTGGCGCCGCACTCGCGCCGCCAGCATCCAGAACAGTGGGGAGCACACTTCTGTTCTCTGACCAAAACGAGAGGCGAAGGACGAAAAACTAACACAGACTGTCTTCCAAAAGAGATAGACAAGTGAAGAAGCGCTCAGGAGCGCACTCAGGAGGGAACGCAAACCTAAATTATAATGAGACATATACACATCACCAGTGTAAAACAGCTATCCAGCAGGCAGCACTGCTGGTGAAGAGCTCACCTGCCAGTCTAGGAGATGCCAGAGACGCGGGTTCCATCCCTGGGTCGGGAAGATCCCCTGGAGTAGGAAATGGCAACCCCCCTCCACTGTTCTTGCCTGGGAAACCCCACCGACAGTGGAGCCTGGGAGGTTACAACCACGGCGTCTCAGAGTCAGACATGACTGAGTACGCAGGACAGGACAGTGGGAAGCTGCCGTATTACTCACGGGGCCCAGCCTGGTGCTCTGTGACAACCTGAGTCAGGGGAGAACTGGGGGCAAGTGGTGGGAGGGAGACTCAGTAGGGAGGGGATATACATATACCCGGATATATATATATGTATAGCCATGACTGATTCTCATTGTTGTATGGCAGAAACCAACACAACACCAAAAAGCAATTATCCTCCGATTAAAAAATAGAAAAATTAAGCATTTGGATTTGGGGGGAAAAAACTGTAAAGAGACCCCACTTCACATCCACTGGGACAGCTATTATTTACCAGAAAAGGAGTGGGGGTAACAAGTACTGGTGAGGATGCAGGAAACTGGAGCCCCAGGGTCACACACACTGCTGGAGGGAGCGGAAAAGGGCACGGCCGTGGTGAGAAGCAGCTTGTTGGCTGCTCCAAACGCTGACAGGGTTACCGGGACTTCCTTGCTGGGCCAGTGGCTAAGACTCTGCACTACTCCTGCACTGCAGATGGTGACTGCAGTCATGAAATTAAAAGACACTTACTCCTTGGAAGGAAAACTATGACACACCTAGACAGTGTATTAACAGGCAGGGACATCATTTTGCCACGAAGGTCCGTAGTCAAAGCTATGGTTTTTCCATCAGTCATGGAAGGATATAGGAGCCGGACAATAAAAAAGGCTGAGGGCCAAAGAACTGATGCCTTCAAACTGTGGTGCTGGAGAAGACTCGAGAGTCCCCTGGCCAGCAAGGAGATCCAACCAGTCCATCCTAAAGGAAATCAACCCTGAATACTCATTGGAAGGACTGATACTGAAGCTGAAGCTCCAATACTTTGGCCAAAGAACCAACTCACTGGAAAAGACCCTGATGCTGGGAAAGACTGGAAGTAAAAGCAGAAGGTGGCAGAGGATGAGATGGTTAGATAGCATCATTGACTCAATGGACATGAATCTGAGCAAACACTGGGAGATAGTGAAGAACAGAGAAGCCTGGAAGGCTGCAGTCCATAGGGTCGCAAAGAGTCAGGCATGACTTAGTGACTCAACATACATGTAGAATACTTTCTAGCCCTAAAAAGGAAGGAAATTCTGACACCGACTACACCATGATTGAACCTTGAGGTCATTATGCTGAATGAAGTAAGTCAGACACAAAGGACAAACACCTCGTGATTCCATTCATATGCGGAAATCAGTTTAAAACTGAAACAAGAAGACCATCCCCAGGGAGGCTGCCAAGACGGCTTCCTGGCCACCCCTCGCCTTACCTGGCAGAGGGAGAACGTGGCGGACACGACCCCGATCAGGACGTTGAGCGCATCCTTCACCAGCTCGCACTCCTTCACCAGGATGGGCTGTGGGGCCTGCAGGAGGCTCCCGCCCAGCACCTGCAGCTCCCCTTGGCGGAGCCGGCAGAACCTGTCAAAGGCGTCCCTGCCCGCCTCGGTGAGGTAGGGCTCCTCGCGGTGGCCAGGGGGGCTGTGGGGACAGAGCAGCAGTGAGCTGAGGTGAGCAGAGGGCAGGACAAAGAGCAACTCGATGGCGTGAGGTGCCTAAGGCCAGATGAGACTCCCCACTGCGCCCCGTCTGCGGCCAGCAGGCCCGTCAGACAGCACTGCGCAGGCAGTGTCCCCACCCAGCCCACACCCAGGGGGCACACAGCGGTCCTCTGGCTGATGCCTCGCTCGCTTGCAATGACCTCCACGTGGGAAACAACACCCGGGCCCGGAGCAGCAGTCAAAACCGCACAAGTGTCCGTCAGCAGAGGACTGGATAAACACCTGGTCTGTCCATGCAGAGGAACATTAATCCAGCCTTCAGGAGAAGGAATTCTGACACACTGTGTCAGATGCTGCAACACGGAGGAACCCTGAGGGCGTAAGGCTGAGTGATTACCCAGTCGTGCACCTGGACAAGTGCTGCAGGACCCCACTCCTGTGGGGTCCCCAAAGTCACAGACCCCGAAAGGAGATGTGGAGGCCCAGGGCGGGAGGACAGTGTGGAGAGTGAGGGTGTGATGAAGCCAGTCTCAGTTTGGGAGGATGAAAAAGCTCTGGAGAGATGGTGCTGCTGGGCACCTAACGTGGATGTGCTTACGCCACTGATGGAAACGTCAGGAGGGCTAAGGTGTTAGACGCCATGTCACAGGGTGTTACCACCCTCTGCCCAAGGAAGCACAAAGACCGTACAGAGCCAAAAGTTATCAAAGGCGTCCCTGCCCGCCTCGGTGAGGTAGGGCTCCTCGCGGTGGCCAGGGGGGCTGTGGGGACAGAGCAGCAGTGAGCTGAGGTGAGCAGAGGGCAGGACAAAGAGCAACTCGATGGCGTGAGGTGCCTAAGGCCAGATGAGACTCCCCACTGCGCCCCGTCTGCGGCCAGCAGGCCCGTCAGACAGCACTGCGCAGGCAGTGTCCCCACCCAGCCCGCACCCAGGGGGCACACAGCGGTCCTCTGGCTGATGCCTCGCTCGCTTGCAATGACCTCCACGTGGGAAACAACACCCGGGCCCGGAGCAGCAGTCAAAACCGCACAAGTGTCCGTCAGCAGAGGACTGGATAAACACCTGGTCTGTCCATGCAGAGGAACATTAATCCAGCCTTCAGGAGAAGGAATTCTGACACACTGTGTCAGATGCTGCAACACGGAGGAACCCTGAGGGCGTAAGGCTGAGTGATTACCCAGTCGTGCACCTGGACAAGTGCTGCAGGACCCCACTCCTGTGGGGTCCCCAAAGTCACAGACCCCGAAAGGAGATGTGGAGGCCCAGGGCGGGAGGACAGTGTGGAGAGTGAGGGTGTGATGAAGCCAGTCTCAGTTTGGGAGGATGAAAAAGCTCTGGAGAGATGGTGCTGCTGGGCACCTAACGTGGATGTGCTTACGCCACTGATGGAAACGTCAGGAGGGCTAAGGTGTTAGACGCCATGTCACAGGGTGTTACCACCCTCTGCCCAAGGAAGCACAAAGACCGTACAGAGCCAAAAGTTCCCTGAAATTCTAGGAGAAAACAGGCACACGCCTGCCCTAGGGCCTCTGCCCATGGGGGTTCTGCAGGACGTTCGAGAACAGGGTCTACCAGCCTGGTCACACCGCTCACAAGAGGCAGAGACAGCACTGTTTCTTAGACGTCCTTTGGAAACCACCAACTCCTACTGAAAGCCTGAAACAGCTGCTTTTTAAAGTCCCCTGGAAGAAGTAGATTCTTAATAAAAAGAGCCCAGGAAAAATCTTAGAACTTGCTAAGACCAAAAATGCTCCTTGATGGACAGTGCACCATGAGGCACCCTTTCCCGCATTCAGCAAGAGCAGGGCCAGAGCAGCCAGGCAGACGGGCCCAGCCTCACCGGGCCAGCGCCGTTACGAAACACAAGCTGCGAGGAGGTGCGAGGTGCCGCCCAGGACGGGGCCCTAAAGGGACCAAAGGAATGGAGATGCTGGTCAGGATGGCCAGGGGAGCACAGCCATGCCCAGAGCAGTGTCCGGGGGCGAGAGCGGCCTGCGTGGAAGCCTCGAGACGGGAGGAGAAAGGGGCCAGGTGCTCTGGGCTCAGCACGGGAGGGCTGAGGACAGGGGGCCGCGGCCAGTCCCAGTGGGCAGGGCTGAGGGGTGGCAGGTGGAGCAGCGCGCTCTGATCGCCATCCCTGGAAGGCGGCGCTGGCCAAGCGGAGGATGGCCCCGGGGGCAGGGGAAGCAGGCAGGCCAGTCCTGAGTGTCCAGATCAGCAGTGGGGGCCAGCCAGGCCACGACAGCAGCTGCGCTCCTCAGGGCACGGAGAGCTGGAGGGGAGAGGAGCCTCTGGAGCTCCAGGGACCCCGAGGCTCCAGTGCCACGGGTGCCACCCCTGTGCCCACGCAGGCATCAGCCTCTGGCCACTCTCCTGAGATCAAGCCCCTTGGTGATTGAGAGCTGAGAGACAACAACCCGTGAAGGAACACCACATTCACACTTGTCCCAACCGAGAACTTGTTCCTCAACATCACAAGACCACTTCCCAGAAAAGGTGACAGGTGCTGAGGTGCCAGCAGCAGGGGGACCCACGCTGGCTGGCAGGGTGAAGCACAGGGGCGGGGGTCCTCTGGGGGTCTCAGGCAAGGGCAGAGTTCACAATAAAGGGCTGTGGCTGCCAAGGAAGCTTTGATTGCCCATTTGTAGAGTTCCTGGCAAGAAACTACCAAGTGGCTGGGATCCAACTGCAACAGATTCCCAAGATTCTCCAAATGAACTTGAGCAATGGGCTTCAGGGGCAGGGCATCCAGTTACGACAGAAGAGGCAGTGGAAGAGCTGCGGGGTGGCCGGTGTCTCCTGCGGGGGCACAGGCTAACGTACTGGGCACCAACCTCCTTGAAGGGACACCAAGAATCAGTCCTCACTCTGGAGCTGTGGGGTCAGTTCTGCTTCAGGGGGACACTGAAGAGATTAAGTGCGTTCACAAAAGGGGACAAGAACACTGACCAGCTGCACACTCACGTCCCCTACTGAAGAGTGATCTGAAACACTGAGCTGAGAGAATCGGGAGCTGGCAAATGAACCCACTCACGACCACTCACAAAAGAGAGCAGTGCTGCGCGACGGCCAGCGCACAGACTGGCAAGGGCCCCGCAGGCAGCAGGTGCCAAGGTCTGCGCTGTACGCGCAAGACAGGTGCAGACCGAACAGGAAGTCACGGGGCAAGGGCGCTCCTGCAGGACCAGACAGCCACCGGTGCTCGGGGAAGCAGGGAGCGGGCCCCGCCTGGGGGAAGATGCGCATGCCAGGAAAGCCCCTCCAGCAGAAACAGGGCCCACACAACACCCCGAGCACATGCTCGTCCCGGGGAGGCCCTGCAGGAACCAAGGCTGCGTCGGAAGGCACCCAGCTCTCTGCAAACCCCGCCTCTCTCCCTCAGTGCTCCCCACGCTGGCATCCTACAGCACTGTCAGCAGAGAAGAGGTGCCCAAACACGCGGGAGATGGGTCCTCTACCCCCACTCTGGGAGGCTGCGAGACGCCAGCATGCCATGGGCTGAAAGACCCGGCATCAGAGCACCCATCAGGGAACACTGCGATGATGGGCTTCCCTCAGGCCTCCCAGGTGTGAGAAGCACTCCCTCAGCAGCACCCTGCGCCCGGCACCGACCACAGAGCCTGCCACCTCGACCGGGAGCCGCCACGGCCAGGATGTGAGCCGCAGCCTTACTGGCTCAGTGGGAACTTCCGTAGGTTTCTCCTGGTGGTTCTCTCAGCCCTCAGGGCAGACAACTTGCACACAGCTTGACTGAAACTTCCAAGTCCCCAATCTGGGCTGAGTAAAGGCCACATTCGAGGGCAGGGGAGGGGCAGGGTTTGCATTTAGGGCAAAGGCTCACAAACCATCCAATTTGCTCCCAGCATCTCCGCTTGCTGGCCTCGTAGGTGAGCACAGCGTCCCACAGGTCAATGTCTGGCGTCACGCCCGGCTCAGACTGGGAGTCAGGAGTCAGATTGGATGCTGACTGGAACCCTTCATCTTCCGACTGATCCACGCTCGGAGGGACCTGGAGCCCGTGGGAAAAGGACTTCACCTGCGGCATGGTGTCTGGCTTCCACCCGAGTGTGAAAAGAGTTCCAAGAACCCTTCCACACGCTCCCATTCATGCTATGGGAAAGACCTGGCGGAACATTTCTTCTCTTTTTCTCAAGCACACAAGTTACTACACCATGCTTTTGCCCCCAGTGAGTCATTTAAGAAATTAAATTTATTCATTGTCAATTTCCAATTTCACACAACACAAACTTATTGGGCTTATGAGCCTCAACATAACTTACAATGACATTTTCCATATCATGTCTCTGATCTGGAAATTCCATTTTGGGGAACCCAGCATTAAAAAAAAAAAAGTCACATAGACACAGAAAAATTCACTTCTCCCAGGGTGTTTGCTATAGCATTATGGTTGGAAACAATGTAAATGTCTCCCAGGAAAGGAACAACTGAGCAATAACACCACATCCTTTCAGCAAAGCTACAAAATGCAAAGGCAAAGGGTGATTAACAAGGTCTGAAAAACCCCACTTCATCCAGATAAAATCATGTAACACTGCACAAACAGCCAGGAGAAATAGTTTTTGGCACCTATGGCTACTGAGGACTTGAGTACACAGGGAGGAATCAGAGTCACTCCATTCTGCGTGCTATGCTGTAGAACCAGCCTGCCAGTGCAGAAGTAAGCTATGAGGTCCAATCCCCAGGTCGGGAGGATTCCTTGGAGAAGGGAATGGCTACCCACTGCAGTATTCTTGCCTGGAGAATTCCATGGTCAGTGGAGCCTGGTGGGCTACAATCCAAAGGGGTTGCAAAGAATCGGACAGGACTGAAGTGACTTAGCAGGCATGCTGCGCTCAGCCGCCTCTGACTCTTTGCAACCCAAAGGGCTATAGCCCTCCTCTGTCCATAGAATTCTCCAGGCAAGAATATTGGAGTGGGATACTTCTCCAGGGGGATCTTCCGACACAGGGATTGAAGCCGGGTCTCCTGCACTGCAGGCGGCTTCTCTACCCTCTGCGCCACCAGGGAATTTAAACATCAACTGGAAGTCAGGGGAAATGACTGAAATGGCAGATACAAGAAAACAGTGGCATGTGACTTGGGCCTGCGGGGAGGAGGCCGCTGGGAATCTGCACCAGCAGCCCCACCCCACAGCTCAACCGCCAGTGCTGGACTCCGGCTGTCCTCCCTTTGCCCCAGTGGAAGGAGGGTCAAACGAGGCGCTTCCCAAGCCCGAGGAGCCGCAGACAGGAAGCAAACACTCTACCTTGATGGCCAGTCCGGAGAGGTCTGCGCTGTCCGGCACCGGGGGCAGGTCCAAGCGGACGTCCAGGTCGGCCGTGCGGCTGTGCACCAGGGCTCCGAAGAGCGAGACGCGGGTGTCCCTTTCAAACCTGTCCCCGCAGGGGTCGCCGTACGAAGAGAGCCCGACGGCGGGCAGTCCGGCGCCCGGTGCCGCCTCCATCACCTGCCGCGTCTTGCGGACCAGGTCTCGACACAGAGACTCCTCTCCGGAGATGAGCGACCGCACGTCTGCCTCCAGCTCGCTCAAGTCGGCGCAGTCGTAGCCGCCGTAGGGAAGGGCTCTCCCGACCGGCCGGCTGTACAGGAAGACGCCCCGCCGGCGCCGCCGCACTCGCGGGGGCCCGCTGCCCGCCAGCCGCACCAGCAGCTCCAGGACCGCGCCCAGCTCCGCCAGCGGCTGGCGCGGCGGGCCTCCAGCCCCTCCACCAGCTCCTCCAGGCGGTCGGCCTCGGCGCCCATGCCGCCCACCCGCAGGTCGAAGGACAGCATGAGGATCCTGTTCCTCACCGGCAGCCTCGGGAGGCCGGGCTGCAGCCCGCGGCCCTCCTCCTGGAACAGGCCCGTGAACAGGGCGTCATAGGCCACCCTCTTGAGGCCCCGCTTGGCCTTCCTGCGGCTCCCGCGGCGCGGGCCCGAGGGAGCCTTGGCGGCCGGCAGGAGGACCTCACACAGGTCGTCCACCAGCTGCGGGACGCTGGCCATGCCTCCGCCTCACGCCCGGGCCTCGCGCGCGGCCGGACTCGCCTTCTCGGGGCCCCGGAAAAGCTACGACCTGCAGAGGCGCCGCCGAGGACGGAGCGTGGGCCCGGCCCCCTCAGCCGGAGCAGGCGCGCGCGGCCGGACCCGCCTTCTCAGGGCCCCCTCAGCCCGAGAAAGGCGCGCGCGGCGGCGCCACAACACGTCACCGCCGCGCGACTAGCCCGATAGCAGGCGTGAGCGCGCCGGAACTGCGTCACCCGGGGGGCCGGGCGGCCCGCGCGCAGGGGCGGAGCCTGAAGGCCGCGCCCACCAGCACTTCCGGCCTGGGTCCTCAGCCCCGCCGGTTGGGAAACTCAGCGAGAGCCGACCGAGTCCACTCACTATAGGGCGCTCAATGAAGAGGTGCAGTCAGACTTTGGCTTAACCTACTTTTACTGACGGCTGGGAGGAGGGAGCCGGGGAGGGCCCGTCCGTATAGAGGCTGGCGCCGGAGCGGGGGTCCCGAGCCCAGCGGGGGTCCTGGGCAGGCCCCCAGCCGGCCCTCAGGTCAGAGGCCTCGCGCAGAGACGTGCTCGCGCACGGCTAACAGGCTCCCAGGGCACTGGCGCGTACTGTCTCTTCCACGGAGTAGATACTCCCACCCTGGCCGACTTCAAGCTGCCAGGTCACAGCACTCAAGGAGGCGCTGAGAAGCGGGGCACAGCTGCTTGACAGGGCCATGAGCTGGTTCAGGCAGCACCTCGCTCCCCGGGACGTGAGCCCCTCTCCCCGCAGAGCCCGGAGGCAGCTGTCGCCCAAGGCCCCGCGCATTCAGCCTGAGCCTGGCCCCGCAGCCTCACCAGCCACCTGCAGCATCTTCCACCTTGGCTCCAGTCGCCCTCTCAGGTACATCAGGGCGTGCGTGTCCTCTGGGGCGGCCATGGAGAAGGGGCCCAGCCTGGGGGGTGCCTCCCCGTTTAGCACCCTGGCCAGGACTGTCGCAAGCTGGGGTGTGGATTCCTGGGCCAGCAGCAGAGGTGGAAGCCATGAGTCACTGGCTTCTCCCCACCTCCCATCCCACAGCAGGTCCACCCACCCAACTCACCTCATCCACAAGGGTGAAGACTCGGCCGCCTGCCGGGCCCCGAAGCAGTGCAGCCAGGAGTGCAGCCTGGGGATCCTGCAGGCCATGGGCCGGCCCCAGCGCCACCAGCACCAGGTCAGGCTGGAAGCTGTAGGCCAGGGGCAGCACCAGGGCCAGGACACAGCTCAGGAACCCACCAGTTGTCTATGGGAGTGACAGCGGCATAGCCCAGCCCATCATCCAGGGAACTCTGGCCAGTTCGGGTCACCCCACCTCCCAATCTTGGGTGGGCAGACACCCACACCCACAGTCCCGCCAGGAAGGGCAGGTAGAGGCCTGGAGTCTGGCCCTCATGCAAGTGCTAGTGAGCAGCAGCTGCCCTGCCCCGTGAGCCCCCACTCACCACCGGCAGTGGCACAGAGACGTGGAACATGGACGAGGCGGTTGCCTCCTCGCCCCCAATGTTCAGCCATAGATTCCTCCTTCCAGAGGAAAGCAAGCATATGGATACACGTGCTTGTGTGAGATGTCGCCCACCCTCCAGAGCCCAGACAGATGAGGGACAGCTCAGGGGCAGAGATGCTAGGACTGCTGACCCTCTGTGCTGGAGACCCTCCTGGCACTGCTCCCAGGGGGCCCTTCTGGAATTCTAGCTGCAGAAGGCCCCGCCCACCTGTCACCCAGGAATCCGGGTGATATGCTCACCCCACCCACTTGTGAAACTGGAGGTACATATGACCCGAGAGTCATACCCATCATCGGTGAGATCTGGGGGCCGATCCAGCTTTCCCACGGCCACACAGAGCAGCCTGGAGGAAGAGTTGGCTCCTGGATGAGCTGCACGCACCCCACCTGGAGCCCATTCCCAGAGCCCTTCCCATGCGGCCAGCCCACGAACCCTGCCTTGCAGCCTTAGAGCAGCCAGGAGAGGCTTACCTCTGGGCTCCGTGGGACAGGCCATACCGAACAGCCACATCCAGGGTGGCAGCTACAGCAGGGACTGGGGTGGCTGCCATGCCACTGCTCACCTGTGAGGTGGGTAACAGGTGTAAAGGGCAACTCCCAAGCTGGGAGTCCCTTCTTTGCCCCTGGCTACGGGGTATCATCTGTGCAATCTGAGGTCAAATTGCTTCAATTGCTTCACTCCTTTTCTGAAAATAAGACGCTTAAAACTACAAGTCATCCCCTTCACCTCTCTGCCAAGAGAATTTCCTTGAGGGAAGTGAGGGGTGCTCCTGAACTCTGTCCCTGGGGGCTGTTCTGGGAAGGATCCTAGGCACAAAGCAACACTCACATCGACATGGTTCTGTACCACCCAGCCCTGCCCTGACTCCCAGTTGCCCCCACCTGCCCATCCAGGATCCTGTCCAAGAGGTATAGGATCTTCCCGAGTGCAGTGAGGGCCTCGTCCTGAGCCAGGGCCTCATGTGGCCTGTGGTGGACAAACCAGGGGGACACAAGGAGACGCTGTGACACACGGACCACAGCTGAGTCACAGACACGTGCAGACATGGCCTGGTCCCTCCCCGCAGGCCCGCCCTGCCCACCTGGCCCAGGCCTGTATCTCCTCCTGCGGCAGTGACCCCTCCTCACAGAGGACACCCGGGGGCAGGGCCAGGCCTGTGACTGGCACAGTCAGGGCAACAGCCACGAGGACAGGGGGTGTGGGGTGGAGGCGCAGCTGGTCCAAGAGCGAGCTCAGAGCAGCAGCGCCTGGGTCACCACTGCCTTGAATTCGGGCTCCCCCGGCGGCAATGGTGAGGGCCTCCCCTCTGGGCACGGGGTGCCGGGGCTCAGTACAGGGGCAGCACCTAGGGGTACAGGGCGGTTCAGAGTCACAGCCACCTACAGGAGCCTGAGGCGCCATCCCACCTGCCAACCCAAGTCAGGCTGACCTTGCTGCTGGAGGCTCACCCAGTGAGGGGCCTGGGCTGCCCGCACACACTGGAGGGACTCCAGGGCGCTGCGAGGAGAAGCAGGATCATGAGCCCCAGCCTCCCGCCCTGGCCCTCCCCACCCTCCCTCCTCCCGGCCCCGCACCTGCTGTGGGGCTCCATGGGCCCTGACAAGGGCAGGGCAGGATCGCCCAGCAGCGCTCGAACCATCATGCACACAGACTGGGAGAGGGACTCCAGGTGGTAGCCGCCCTGGGAGGAGGAGGAAGCAGACACACGACAGGGCAGGGTGGTCAGGGCCCCAGGCAGGAGCCCCGCACGGCACGGCAGCAACCTCCCCTTCGCCGCGGTCACCTCCAGCACGGCGCAGACCCGGCCGCCAGCCAGCACCTGCAGCAGCTGCGTGAGGTGGGCGAAGCACTCTGGTGTGGCCAGCATCTGCCCCTGCAGCCAGACCTGGGTGTGAGGAGGGCCTGGCCTGGGACCCCAGAAGCTCCCAGGCCCTCACTTGGCAGCCAGGCCAGGCCCTCACCTCGGGATCGCCAATGGCTGAGTCGAATCCTGCAGAGACTAGGACCAGCTCAGGGTCGAACTGCAGGCAAGGCCCGGTGGAAAGGGGCAGAAAAGGAGCTGGGGCAGAGGCACAGGGGAGGCCCCTCCAGAGAAAACCCTCCTAACCCCCAACCTCCTAACCTGTTCCACTCTGGTGGGGAGAGGGGTTGCTGTGGGTACCGAATCCCACTCCCCTCCTGCCTCCACCCCCCCCCCCTGGAGAGTCACCTCAAAGGCCAGGGGCAGCAGCAAGTGCAGGAAGGCAGCCACGTAGTCAGCATTTCCCATCC
>SJXQ01012593.1:2590-53938 GCA_006408695.1 Aepyceros melampus
TCCCCCTCACACTTGCAGGAGGATGACCGAAGTTCACCCATTGGTCTTGTATTCACAGGGAGTTCAGGGCACTAGCAGGCTTCCTTTAGAAGCAGAGGGTCATTGTCCTATGGAAAGTCGTGGAGGTCTTAGTTAGACTTGGTTCAGTGGGCATGAAATGAAAGAAGTTAGAAACAGAAAGAAAAGCCATACCTCAGCAATAAAGTTTCTGTCTTATTTAATCAAACACATATTTGCATATTTCTTTGGCAAAGACCTCAGGTTCTCCAGTTGATAAGCTAAAGTAAAATCTGCCAAGAGAAGTTGTCTGGGTTCTCCCTCTCCTTGAATAAGAAATATTTAACTCCAATTTTTCAACATGAAACTCTGGTGGCTTTAGTGGCATTTTCAAGTCCATTGCGTGTTTTTTTTTTTTTTTGATAGTTTAATTCCAGAAACAGAATCTAGGGTTCAGAGAATTTAGAGGAGGGATATTTAATTTTAACACCATTATCAATCACTTGAAAGTTTGAAAAGCTTGATCGACCTTGCTTGAGTGGGCAATCCCAACAGTATTTACATTTGGCCCTAGAATGCAATTGTGTACTTACATTTGAATGAGGATGTTGGCCCTGTATCATAGAAAGTACTTGATGCTGTTGCTGCTAACTCACTTCAGTCGTGTCCGACTCTGTGGACCCCATAGATGGAAGCCCACCAGGCTCCCCCATCCCTGGGATTCTCCAGGCAAGAACACTGGAGTGGGTTGCCATTTCCTTCTCCAATGCATGAAAGTGAAAAGTGAAAGTGAAGTCACTCAGTCGTGTCCGACCCTCAGCGACCCCATGGACTGCAGCCTTCCAGGATGCTGTTAGTATTCTGGAATTGGAAACCTTAAAATCAGTCTACAGATTACAGAATTATTTGAGCTTAATTCCTTTTAAGCATTCTTCATGATACTTCTTCACATATAACATTGTCATGCTGATTAATATATAATCTTCTTCCTTAATACCTTCCATTTGGAAAGAAAATTAATTGCTGAATAAGCCAAACTCAATTCTGGTTTTTTGTTTTTTGTTTTGTGGTGTGGAAAATATTTTTTTTTAATTTATGTATTTTGTAATGGAAGGATAATTGTTTTATAGAAGTTTATTGTTTTCTGTCAAATATCGACATGAATCAGCCACAGGTGTACACATACCCTCTTCCTCTTGAACCTCCCTCCCATCTCCCTCCCCATCCCACCCCCCTGTGTGAGTTGCCTGAGGTATCTGAATCTGAGCAAATTCCCATTGGCTATCTATTTTACATATGGTAATATACGTGTTCATGTTACTTTCTCCATACATCTCATCCTCTCCTCCCCTCTGCCTGTGTCCATAAGTCTACTATCTATGTCTGTTTCTCCATTGCTGCCTTGCAAATAAATTCATCGGTACCATATTTCTAGATTCCATATATATGCATTAGTAGATGATATTTATCTTTCTCTTTCTGACTGACACTTCACTCTGTTAACAGACTCTAGGTTCACACACCTCATTAGAACTGACTCAACTGTGTTCCTTTTTAAGGCTGAGTAATATTCCATTGCCAACAAAGATCTGTCTAGTCAAGGCTATGGTTTTTCCAGTGGTCATGTATGGATGTGAGAGTCGGACTGTGAAGAAAGCTGAGCACTGAAGAATTGATGCTTTTGAACTGTGGTGTTGGAGAGACTCTTGAGAGTCCCTTGAACTGCAAGGAGATCCAACCAGTCCATTCTGAAGGAGATCAGTCCTCGGTGTTCATTGGAAGGACTGATGCTGAAGCTGAAACTCCAATCCTTTGGCCACCTCATGTGAAGAGTTGACTCATTGGAAAAGACTCTGATGCTGGGAGGGTTTGGGGGCAGGAGAAGAAGGGGACGACAGAGGATGAGATGGCTGGATGGCATCACTGACTCGATGGACATGAGTCTGAGTGAGCTCCAGGAGTTGGTGATGGACAGGGAGGCCTGGCGTGCTGCGATTCATGGGACTGCAAAGAGTTGGGCACAACTGAGCGACTGAACTGAACCAAAATATTCCATTGTGTATATGCACCACAACATCTTTATCCCTTCATCTGCCAGGATGTTCCCATGCTCTAGCTATTGTAAGTAGTGCTGCAATGAACAATGGGGTACATGTATCTTTCTCAATTTTGGTTTCCTCAACACACTCAATTCTGACGCTGAAAACTTTAGAAGTGCTAAAAAAAGGTAGAACCCTAAGTTAACTTACCCCTGGAGATATGCAAATTATATTTTAAAACTTAGGGTCTACCGGATATATTCCATAGAAGATTTTCAGTTGCATGGACAATAAGCATTTATAAATAGGTGACAAATTTCCCTATGCCATGAGTTTAAAGAAGAGCAGAACAAACACTGTGTTTCCCCGCAATGACATTGTAACTAATAGCAGGGATTGTGTGATTCTCCTCAAAAGTTCTGGGTGGGGACTTCTCCAGCTGTATCTTTTGCGATCTTCCAATTGCCCACTGGTTTCAGTGGTTCCTCTTTCATGCATACCTACTCATATTCCTGGACTCTGATCATTCATATGGCTTGGGAAGTGGAAACACTGCCTCAACACACAAGACCTTGGGAGACAATCCCAAGAAAGGACCAAAAGTGGTGGGGGAGATCCAGACAAAAATTGCAGAGACCCCCCCCAGATGTGAACAGCAGCAGTTAATGCCCCACTCCCCTCAACTCCCTGTGACCAAGAGAGATCTGTCTTATCTAAAAGAAAGCCATGCTAGGCAGCCAAGTCCTCATCTTTAAACACCCATCTGCAGACTCCCTGGTCTTTATTCACAACTGAACTAATCTGATAGGCTTTCTTTCACATCAAGTAAATCATTGTCCGTAGAATTCCTCTTTCAAGCTCCATATTTTCCTCAAAGTCCTCCTTTGGCCAAAAATCTATAGCAAGATAATGATAAGCATCTATCTGGTACTTAACTTATATTAACTAGTGTCCCGAATGCTTTGCATATTTTAACTCAAAATAACCATATTATTATCATTTCCATTTGCTCATGAGAAAACATAGACCTCAAGAGGTAAAGAGGTTTAGTGTGAACCCTGAAGCCTGACTTTAAGGCTTAGTATATCAACTATTACCCTCAATGTTTACATTGTTGTCTAAGAGGGTTTTCTCAGCCTAACATTCTTAGTAAGGCCAGGTATTTGGTTCTGGGATTTTAATCTAATTTATACTACTTGCTTGATAGAAACTAATATTTAGCTTTAATTGTACAATAGGAACTGAAGTAATTCCTAGGAACTGAAGATATACGAGGTCAACATAGCACCCGTTTTTTGACTACCATCACCCACTCTTCACTGGCGTCTTTCTTCAGCTGACCACGGGTCCCGACTCATGCTGGCTCAGACGGCAAAGGGATTTGAATTCGGTGGAATGAAGAACACTGTTCCATTCCTGGAGCCAGAGATTTACTTTTGGAAGACAATACTGTCCTGATATGTGTCCCCTGAAACCACCTAATTTGTTTCATCAGGGTTAGTTCAGAAAGGAACAGAGAGAGTATGTGATAATAGGAAATTTTAGACTCAGTAACATGACCTGAAAGTTAGAAGACACCAGAAGTCCAAGGAATAGAAGTAATACCCAGAATACCCATTTGTGAAATAGCTGCTGTGTGCCACCAATATACCCAGGATTGTGATAATGGCAATAAAATAATAATGAATGCTTACATAGTGACTCCGAGTGCAGGCACTGTTCTAAGTTCTTCGTGTATAGTAACAAAGTAAACCTTCACAACAATCCTATGAGATGTATGCTTTTAACATGTTTTCCAGATAAAAAAGAGAATCTTAGAGAAGTTGAATAATTTGCTGGGTTCTAGCAATATTCTCAAATGATAAAAGCTCTCAGTTTACAACATGACATAAATTGGTATTGGAAACTCCCCTCCAAAAAAAAAAACTTGAGTGACATGATATCAGAAATATCAGACAAGGATGGGTAAGACCAAGGTAGGAAAGCAGATAGCAATAAAATTTCTACTCAGGAGTAGCTACAACAGATATTTCAAAGAATAAACTAACTTTATGACAGACAGTCAGAATACTCATCAAATGGAAGAATTTATGTCCCAAGAAATTAAAATTGCAAGCTTGGAAATAATTTTAAAATATACTCTAAGACCTGAAAGAGATGAAAAGCTTAAGATCAAGAACAAGAGGTTATTTGCAAAGCAGAGACAGAGACAGATGTAGAGACCAAACACATGGACACCAGAGGGGGAAGGGTGGGCTGGGTCAGCTGGGAGGGTGGGATGGACATGTGTACACCAGCAAGCATGAGACAGATAACTAATGCGAAGCTGCAGCACAGCACAGGGAGGGGGATGTGAAAGGCGCGAGCTGTTCGCAGGACAAATACCAACTGTAAAAAATGCATTCCAATATACGTTAGATGCAGACAAATGCTGCTCGACTCCATTTATATGAGTTACCGAGAACAGTCAAAATCACAGCGTCACAAAGTACATGCCAGGGGCCAAAGTGTGAGGGTGTGGGGAGGGGGTAGGAGTTAATGTTCAGTGGGGACAGAGGTTCAGTTTAGGAAAGTGAAAAATTTGGGAGACGGATGATGGTCAGA
Source organism: Aepyceros melampus (assembly GCA_006408695.1). Lineage (NCBI taxonomy): Eukaryota > Metazoa > Chordata > Mammalia > Artiodactyla > Bovidae > Aepyceros > Aepyceros melampus. Next base: position 7,231 of record SJXQ01012593.1, read on the forward strand.
GTAGTAAAACAATGTGAATATACTCAGTGTCACTGAACTGTACAGTTAAATGTGGTTAAAATAACATATTTTATACTATGTGAGTTTTACCACAATAAAATAGAAAACATTTAGGTAGGACAAAAGTTACGAAGCAAGAAGCAGGAATGAATCACATATTAGTAGATATAAAAATATGTCAATTAGAAAATCAGAAAAAGAAAAATATAGCCACTGAAAAAATTATAATATATGATATGAATATACATATAGTATAGAATTGACACAATTGAAAGAAAATTATCAAATTGGAAGATGTGCATAATAAATTCATCAAAAATGCAGTACATAATGATAATAAACTAAAACATATGAAAGAAAAGTGTTACAGTACTGGGAAATTCTAACAAACTACAGATTCAAGAATAAGCAGAAGCAGTATTTGAAGAAATAATGGCTAAAACACTTTAGGAAAAAATTAAGAACATAAATCTTCAGATTTAAAGAACACAATTAAACCTCAGGGTATTTAAAAAATAAATCAAACCATAAAGTGTGTATTTATTATTTAATCCCACTACTAGGAATTTATCCTAAGGATATATCTCAATAAAAGCCAACAATATATGTACAAGAATATTCATGGTGGCATTTGTCTTATCAAAATATTAGAAACAACCATCCATTGAAGACTATTTGAATAAACTAAGGTTCAACTATAAAATAGAACATGATAATGCTATTTAAAAATATTAGCAAATCTCTATGAACTTATTTGGAATTATTTACTGGATGTGTTATGTAGTGAAAAATACACTAAAATATAAAGAGTATATGCAATGTTTTATATTAGAAAGATAGCAAAATATGTATACAACTGCATAAATAAATACAGGACAGATTAAAATAGAAACAAAAATGATAACAAAAAGATAACCTAGAGGGGTGGATAGTTACAAGGCGAAAAGAATTAAGACTTCTCATAGATAAGACTTCTCATGAGGAGATAAATCTAGAAGAAAGACTTAGTAAAAGGAGCAATGAAGAGTAAATAAATTAGTTTGAAAATGTCAAATCTATTAACTAATACTTTTATATTTAAAAAGCTATTATTATTACATTGTATTGGTCTTGCTGCTGCTGCTGCTAAGTCGCTTCAGTCGTGTCAACTCTGTGCGACCCCATAGATGGCAGCCCACCAGGCTCCCCTGTCCTTGGGATTCTCCAGGCAAGAACACTGGAGTGGGTTGCCATTTCCTTCTCCAGTGCATGAAAGTGAAAAGTGAAAGTGAAGTCGCTCAGTCGTGTCCGACTCTTCGAGACCCCATGGACTGCAGCCCACCAGGCTCCTCCATCCATGGGATTTTCCAGACAAGAGTACTGGAGTGGGTTCCCATTGCCAATAAATAATTCAATTATTTATTAATAAATAAATGGATCTCGTTTCTTGGGACGAGACCCATTCATTTGTTCACTTTTGAGAGAGTCTTAACAAAATATGTCTGAATAACCATAAATCATCTGCCAATTTTTTCAAGTAAAAACAGCACTGCATGAAAAAGCTCCCAGTTCGCTGTGCCACTGAAACAATAGCACAGATAGCTTTTCTCAAGACAACCAGTATATCCCTGTATGGAGTGGTATCTTAAGCAAATCTGCCATTTTGTCGTACAGAATAGCAAAAAGACTTATATTCAAGGGCCAACATTTGATCAGTTTGATATTCTCTTACTCTTTCAAGGGCATTCTGTCTTTCATATGATTTATTTGGCTCTGTCAAATCTCAGTTGTGGCACGTGGGATCTTTCACTTGTGGCATGTAGGATTTTGCTCCTTGATCAGAGATCAAACTTGGCCCGCCTGCACTTCGAGCTCAGGGTCTTAGCCAGGGGCCCACCAGGTCCATTCAAGGGCATTCTTAACTAAAACTGGTACTTTTTTTTTTTTGCTGACAGTATATGGCTGTGTAGAGTATAATGCCCCTGCCATAATGTCTGCTATGGCACCAACAATTTCACCTATCATTGCTTTTGCACCATCAGTGTAAATGTCAACACATAATACTATACATAAATACATATAATACTAAATAACAACCAAGTATTATCGTAAGAATAGTTCTGACCCCAAGGACCAGCTGAAACAATCTCAGGGATGTTTCCATGAAGACTGCTGCTGGGTGCCATTCACTTCTCGCAGGTGGTTTTATCCAAATTCCAGAGAAAATAAGATTCATCTCTCAATCTCTGTCTCTGTCTCTGTCTCTCTCACTCACACACACACACACACACACACACACACACAATCATTCCTGTGAAATAAATCAAATTTAGCTTTTAGATGTATATTTTAACCTTGTCTATCAACCATCACGGCTCAGCCGTTCAAGAATCCGCCTGCAGCGCAGGAGCTGCAGGTTCCATTCCTGGGTCAAGAAGATCCCCTGGATGAGGAAATGGCAACCCACTCCAGGATTCTTGCCTGGAGAATCCCATGGACAGAGTTGCCAGGCAGGTTACAGTCCATGGGGTTGCAGAGCATGGGACACGACTGAACTCCAGAACACTGAGCACTTCAGCTCTCACAGCTCTTCTCTTCCCTTTGCTCATGATGAGTCCCTCTCTCTTGAAGCACCTACTTTTCCAGGATGGAGCCCCATTTCCTCATTCATGGATTTCTATCATGAATTCCTTGTGTATTTCCCAATAATTGAATCTGTTTCATCCCTTGTACCCTGCTGCTGCATTTTAAAATTCTAGTTACCTTAGACATGGATTCAGAGGTGCATACTCTTCTGAAAATTCCAAATATGATTTTGACAGGTCATTCCCAACTACAAAATACTGAACATAGAAAAGACTCTTGTAAGAATGGCTGCCAGTGCCAGCCAAACTGTCCTCAGACCTCAGACACTTTCCTTGCTTTTGGAAACCACTTTGAAAAAACTGGATTATTCAGAGAAACCGGCACTTCAGAATTTAAAGAGGGAAGGCAAATATTTTGAACAAACATTATTTGAACACTTAAATGGTTGTTAAATTGCATTATTAATGAAAAATGAAATATTGAAAAACGAATTTTGGATCATATTCTAGGCAGTGCTGACCTGACTCTGTCCTGAAGCTCTCTGACCAAAATAATACACACCCGTGCACACACACACACACAATTTCTACTTGATCTCATGGCTTAAAATTCTACCAGTCAAAGCTCATCTAGATTAAGAATCTAAATGTGCAAACATGTCTTGGTTGATTCACCATCTCTGTTATTCATGGAGGATAATGGGGTCAGAAGGGAGAGGATTGGGAGTTAACAATTTTGGAATATGAAAAGAGTGAAGTGAATATGCAGAGAAATGAAAGTAATGGGAAATTAGGCAAACTAGATGCAACAAGCAGAGGAGAAAGTGTCAAAGATAATTCACTGACTCAAAAATCTTGCCTCGTGGTCAGACCAGATGCTAAAAAGATGGGAGAAAAAATCATCTCTTTCTTTCTCCTCCTGATTCCTGAACTGCATGCCTCTTGAGAGCAGATCGCAGAACTTAGGTCTCTGCCCTCAGTTCTTCTCTTAAGTGACTGTTATAGACTCAGCACAGGCCAAATGCAGAAGCAGATTAATTTACACCAGTGTTTCTGCAGGCTGTTGTGTTATAGGGAGACACCAGGGACTAGGAGGAGATAGTCTCAAAGCATTCAATGGACAAAGGATTAGTGTTCAGAATGGTGTGATTTCTAAACAACTGGTTTACAAATGTAGATTTTTCCCAAAACTCCTTTGCTGGTTAAGGTTCTCCTCCTTAGGATTAATTTGAGTATCTTCCTACTAAGTTCTTTCTTTCTCTGAGGTTGCAGCAGATGCTGCGTCTCTTGTTGGGTGCTGGCTCAACATGGGCAGGTAAAACATACTCCTGCCCTCAGGAAGCCCTCAAGGTGTAATACAGGAATTCATTGCTAAGGCAAAAATGGCAAGATGAAACACAGAGAAAAAAGCTGTTTTTAAAAAATTTGTAATGAAAAGAAAAATCAAAACAATGACAATTCAAAATTAGATTTTTTTCAAACCATTCATTCAGTTTTCCTCATTCATTTCTACTCAAATTCTGATTGTTAACTGAATTTTTGTCCCTCCCTCCCCAAATTCGTATGTTGAAATCTTAACTCTGAACTGTGATGGTGTTAGGAGGTGGAGCCCTTGAGAAGTAAATAGTTCATAAGGGTGGAGCCCTTAGATTGCTGCTCTTAAAAGGAAAGTAAGACATGAGAGCTTGTCCCATTTCTATGGGTTTCCTGCCAGGGCCTCCTAACAAGTCAGTGGTCTGTAACCTGAAAGAAGGTTCTCATGAGCGATTGACCACGAGGGCATCTTTGTTCCCAAACTTTCAACCTCCAAAACCAGGAGAAATATATTCTACTGTTTACAAGCCACCAGGCATACTGTGGCTCAGTCACGTCAGATTCTGTGCAATCCCATGGGCTGTGGCCCACCAGGCTCCTCTGTTCATGGAATTTTCCAGGCAAGAATACTGGAGTGGCATTTCCTGCTCCAGGGAAGCTTCCAGATACAGAGACTGACCCCGCATCTCGTGCGTATCCTGCATTGGCAGGCCGATTCTTTACCACTGAGCCAGCTGGAAAGCCCCATAAGTCACCTAGTCTATGGTAATTAATTTGTTACAGCAGCCCAAACTGACTAAGGCACTAATTTCATTAAGTCCTCAAAAACTGTAATCAACCACGGCACAAAAGCAGTTTTACAAATCAGGCTGCACCCTTCCCTCCCCGTAGGCCCCTCTTGGTGCACAGCAGAGTGGGCCGACTTGTTCATCTTTACGTATTTTCATGGTTTATCCTCTTCACTGCACGGGCAAGCCTGGTGCAATCATCAAAGTGCCATCTTTCTGCCCACAATCTATACTCTCCTCAGAGACCAACACTCTTTGTAGTGTTTTAACCAGTTGTTGTTGCATCCTAGGAGCTATGCAAAAATGTCAGTCCCCAGTGCAGCCTGCTTGCCATCCTCCAGAGGTTAGACTTGGAGGAGTTCACCGCGGAACCTTCCGCCTCCACTGAGAGCTTAAACGCTCTTACCAGGAAGAGCCCGTAGGATCTGTTCCCCATCGAGAATCAGGAAATGAGTAGGTTTGCAAAAAGTGAAGCCTCTCTCATCGGCAATCTGGGCTGAGCTCTTGACCCAGAGGAATTTGTTAAATTTACTTTCAAACGCTCCACTTTTTAAAAGATTTTCTCTGGCTTGCGGAGAGTTGTCTCTTTAACGCATCACTAGCCTCCTCGCGTGTTTTTTCATCAAGGTTTGTGCGTTGTAGCTCAGTCTTTCAAAGAAAGACTGTCCTGGCTACAGCCTTTGCTGGGGACCCACCCAGCAGGGCAGGAACTATTTGCTCCTCTGGTGAAGCCAACCAAGCCTTTCCACTGGCTTCTGGGTTAAAAGGGGGAAAAGCACCGTTTTGCAAGCTTCTTGCTTTGTGTATATTTAACCCAGATGCTGGAGAACATTTGCAAATGATCCCGGATCGATTTCTCTTCTCTGGATTCATCTTCAGATTTTCCAAATCTGGCTTCCTTCCTGGCTGCTTCCGCCCTGGACCCGTGGAACAATAACTGAGATTCATACACCAGCGTTTACAAAGTGTTTCCACACACAGTAGGAGGCAAAATAAACTAACCACTTGCCACAAGCTAGGCACTGGGCCAGATCTTAACAAGCATTACTATATCTAAGTCTTTAAAACTCTCTGTTGAGTGTTACTATACTTATTTTAAACAAGAAGAAAATGAAATATGCATTTCCTAAATGGAAGTTTCCCTCATGATTTTTGCGGCACCAAAATGCATGATTCCGTCATTCCAGCTGCTATTTCTTAAGAAAACTCGTGATGTCAAAAACCACCTAGGTATTTATGATTATATTTCCATCTTATACAATCATCTTGCTCATAACTAATTCAACAGCATTTTAAAAATAAATTTAGCCACTTGGACTTGATTGAGTCTTTTCAAAGCATTCAACTTAGTGTTTAAGGAGACAACACTTTTTCTCGTTGATGAGCTATATTTCAATGGTTTACAATAAATTAAAATATGCAAGTGCTGTGTTAAGTTCGAGTGGCATAAACAGGTTTGGGAAGAGCCCAGCTGACTCCAGGAGACAAAATTTCCATTGGTGGGAGCAGAAGTGTGGGAATGTATCAGAGAATAAATTCTAGCCTCAAGCTTCAATTTGAATATTTCAGAAAATCATTAGCATTTTTAAGCTAATTAATGTGTATTGTATGATAATATTCTTTCCTTGTAATTGAACAGAACAATTTAAATAGGCAAAATACTCATCCTTTTAAATGTTTACAGATTCACCTAGGTTTGTTGCTGGATATGAGTTTCTGCAAACTCTGGGAGATAGTGAAGGACAAGGGAAGCGTGCTGCAGTTCATGAGGTCGGAAAGAGTCAAACGTGATTTAGGGACCAAACAACAACAAGAAACTAGGTTTGCTGCATGTTTAGCTTAATGCATCCTGGAATAATTTGAGGGTTTAACAGGGATATGCTGGCAGGAGGACAAGATGTGGCCCTGGTCACGCCTGCATTTTTCAAGCGTTAGGCATAAGCTATGACCAAGAGTTAGGTCTGCTAAAGCAAGGGCCAAGTTTCTTTTCTAGCACAGGAAGTACAAAACGTTACACCCTGGATACTTTGTGACAGAAATGCATCCTTTCATCCATCCAGTTATTCGGCAATATTAACTGAGCACCTTCTGTATTTTAGGTGAGAAGAATACAATAGTAGATATAAATGACATCATCCCTCTTCCGGTAGAGTTTTCAGTCTTTGATGAAACATAGGAACAGAAGTTAAGCTGAAACCACGAAGAGTGCTGTAAAGGAGAGCTACGTGGTGCTTCCATTTAATGTGGTCAAGAAGGTCAGAGAAGGCTTTCTGGAAAACAGCATGAAATCAGAAGAACCCCACAAGAGGCAGTCAGGTGGTGAGGAGAAAGAGGCTCATTCAGGAAGAGGAAACCACAGGTAAAAAGACTCTGTTATGGGAGCAAACAAAGCAATATCAAGGGAATAAAATTATCAATAAAGATAATAGAGTGACTTCAGCCAGAAGGGATATCCCCAGAAGAAATACTGGGCTTGCTAACAGGAAGATGACAAGTTGAAAGGGGAACATACAGATTTTCCCTTGGTGATTCCACAGCATCTAAATAAAGCAGATATTAGAAGAACTGACTCAGGCAATCAAATTTCCAGGGTAGAGAGTTAGAAGTAGCAGCGTGCAGGTAATGAGAATGGCCAGACACAGACACGTCTTTGGAAAATCCATTAATCTGCAAGTCAGGGGACCTGAGTCACAGCTCTGGGTCTGCTGAATAGAGGCTGTGTGATGTTTGGGAAGCCATTACTTTCTTAAGAAATTGGGAATCCCAGTCTTGGGTCTAAATCCTGACTCTGCCTCTTATTAGTATGTATCCTTGGGCTTGTTACAAAACTAATCTGAACCTCAGTTTTCGTCTTTGAACAAATAGAGATAGCAATGGCTACCCCACAGAATGGTAAGGATCAAATGAGATAGTAAATATAAAAAGCTTAGTTGCATCTGAACCTGTTGGTACTCCACCCATTTCACTAATCATTGCCAGTGTCCCCTGACAGATTTCTAATCAGCAGTGCCTGCATTTCATGTCTGAGGACTTTCTCTCTAACATCTTGGAAAGTAGTTTTGCCTTTGAAAATTTTATACATCTCTGCCTTATATGTGGTGCATGCATACTCAATTGTGTCAGACTTTTTGCAACCCCATAGACTGTACCCCATCAGTCTCCTTTGTCCATGGAATTTTCCAGGCAACAGTACTGGAATGGGTTGCCATTTTCTCCTCCAGGGGCTCTTTCCAGTCCAGAGATTGAACCTGCATCTCTTGAGTCTCATATATGGCAGGCAGGTTCTTTCCCACTGAGCCACGTGGGAAGCCCAGCCCACAACTCCAGGTGAAGGTGAAGTCGCTCAGTCGTGTCTGACTCTTTGCGACCCCGTGGACTGTAACCTACTAGGCTTCTCTGTCCATGGGATTCTCCAGGCAAGAATACTGGAGTGGATTGCCATTTCCTTCTCCAGGGGATCTTCCCAACCCAGGGATCGAACCCAGGTCTCCTGCATTGGAGGCAGACGCTTTAACCTCTGAGCCACCAAGGAAGCCCAGAGCTGACCATAAATGTGTCAGCATCTTCACCCTTTAAAGAAAATAATTCTGAAGTTTTGGTTTTATACCTTTGACCAGATTTTTCTGGGAGATTAGTTTTATCCACGTTTTACTTCTTGGAATAAACTACTTGAAAGCAAATCTTTATCTCAGGGTCGGCTTCTGAAAGAACCCAAACTAAGACGTGTTACAGCAGCTATCATATACTAAGCCCTCAATGTTTTGATGAATTAATAATTCATGATGAAAATTGTTATGCCTACTAAAGAAATTAAGCTTTCCAATAAAACCCTAATGATTGTTTCAGATTCTAGGGGAAGTCTAAAGACTGTTCCAGCATAAAACTTGGAAGAAAAAGAATTCATCATTTTTCTCCATTCTAAAAAAAAAAAATAATAACCGAGAGTAGCTTGCTGGATAAAGTGAAAAGTAACTACATTCAAAGCAAAAGTCATCTGGACTGTTAAGAAAGCCAAGCAAAGACCTGAAGATCACAGCAGATGTTATCTGTAAATTATCTGAAGGAGCTTAAAGAAGCTGTAAAAAGCCAAATGCTGATGCCTCCTCTAGGACACAAGCCCAGACTCCTGTTGTTACTTCAGACCTAGTAAAAACTGGCCTCTCCGTCTGTTCTCCAGTATTTCAGGACAGTCAATTATGTAAAAATGCAACATATTATATAGGTTCCCATATAAAATTCACGGCAGTGAGTATGGGGTTATATGGGATTTTCAAGATTATAAAGAGTTGATTTATCTGTTATATTCACAACCAGCTCCTGGCAATGTAAAGCCTATCTTTTGAGGATACACTTGAGTGTTGATCATGATAGCAGACTCCAGCTAATAAGGACATAAGGCAAAAAGGGAGTGACCATCCCGGCCATGGACCACAAGATTAATTTCATCGCAGGACCCTTATAGTAGAATTCAAGCTAAGGATCACAATTAGACTATCTTCAGTTAAGAAACAACAACAACAACAGTACTACTTTAATAATAAAAACATCTTAGGAAAATCACAGAGAGGGCTTTCAGATCAGATTGATGACACTGAGCTACTTAATCAAATTGTTTTTCAGAATTTTTTGTGCACATTGAAGCCGAGAAAAGAAAATAATTTTCAGATTTTCACTTGATCTTCAAAAGTAAGAGTTTTCATTGTTTACTATGGTAGTCATTGAATGGAATGTTTTACATATAGTATTTATTCATTTTCATAATCAATTCTTCGATGTTAGCATGACTGCATAAATTTAAAAATAGAGTGTCTTAACACAATGACCACTTATTGTGTCTCATGATTCTAGGACCAAGCTGTTCTGGGCCAGCTGATCTGAGCTGGGCTCACTCACATGCCTGGAGCCTTGGCTGGGACAACTGGGCTGAGCTGGCTCCACTCCACGTAGTGTCTCATTCTCCACAAGGCAAGCCCAGGCTTGATGCGATGCAGGCAGTGCTCCAAGAGAAGGGAATCATGGGCTTGGAACTAATACATCTTTTCTTCCCCCACAATATGTTGCCAAAGCAGGTTAACCCTGATACAGGATATAGGAAGAAAGATTACATCTTTTGATGGGAAGACTTCCAAGTCGCACTGCAAAGAGCATGACTATTGGGAAGGGTGCTGCTGCTGCTGCTGCTGAGTCGCTTCAGTCGTGACCGACTCTGTGCGACCCCATAGACAGCAGCCCACCAGGCTCCCCTGTCCCTGAGATTCTCCAGGCAAGAACACTGGAGTGGGTTGCCATTTCCTTCTCCAATGCATGAAAGTGAGAAGTGCAAGTGAAGTCACTCATTGTCCGACTCTTCATGACCCCATGGACTGCAGCCTATCAGGCTCCTCCGTCCATGGGATTTTCCAGGCCAGAGTACTGGAGTGGGGTGCTATTGCCTTCTCCATGGGAAGGGTGAAGAATTGTAATTTTTCAGTCAGTCCAGGACATCCAGTAATTGGTATGATAAGCTCACTGATACTGTGGAGAGAATAAAATATAGCATATCTTTGGCTTCCCTGGTGGCTCAGATGGTAAATAATCCGGCCTGCAATGCAGGAGACCTGGGTTCGGTCCCTGGGTTGGGAAGATTCCCTGGAAAAGGGAATGGTAACCCACTCCACTATTCTTGCCTGGGAAATTCATGGACAGAGAAGCCTGGTAGGCTACAGTCCGTGGTATCTCAAAGAGTCAGTCACAACTGAGCAACTAACACTGTCACTTTCTTTGGAAATATTAAGGTCTGCAGTTAGGGCAGGGAAGTATTAGGTTAGAATTTCTTAAAATACTCTTCATGTTGTTGTTGTGATTTAGTCGTGTCTGACTCTCTGTGACCCCATGGACTGCAGCACGCCAGGCCTCCCTGTCCTTCACCATCTCCCAGGGCTTGCTCAAACTCACGTCCATTGAGTCGGTGATGCCATCCAACCACCCCATCCTCGGTCATCCCCTTGTCCTTCTTCTCTTCAGCCAAGTCTTTATTTTAGTAATTAGAGTTCCCCTCTGTTCCTCTAGGAAGCTTCCTCTACTTAACCCCTGAGGCCCTTACGTGTGCCTATAGAACACCCTATTCTTCTGCCATAGCTTTTATTATATTGCAGTGTGTTTCTCCATCCAACCCCGACTTTCTTTAGAAGACAACTTTCTGTGGCATTGAAGCCCCATGCAGTAAATAACATATTGCTTGAGAAATGAGTGAAAATTCAGAAAACTGTGACTAAAAATAACACAGAAAGCCGCTGTGTGACTAAGAGTGTGCAGACATACGGTGTTCTCGGTGTTATTCCAGTGTAGTGATAGGCGTGCCCGCTACAGAGGCACCCCGGCACTAACCGCCAGGTAGCACAAGCCAGCTCCCTCACGCTCTTCTTCCGTGGGGAACTCTCTACTAGCTAGAGGACCATACCTTTTTAAACACCATTAAAAAAAAGAGTCAGTCATTTGTCTGCAGGCTCTTGTGCAATTGAAAGCTAAAAGTCTATTAGACGGTTCTAAACAAGAGTGCATTTCTTGATTGGATTTCTGTCTACCATGAGGCTTGGAAATAAATTGCCCCCAGTTTCTGGTGAGGGATAGAAGTCGGTTGAGCCCTTTGCTTTTCAGCATGTTTCCAATCACTGCCCAATTACTTTTTTTTTTTTTTTTTTGCCTCCAGTTTGTTTCTAGGAAATTTTGTTTGGATCAAAATTAGATAGTCTCGATTATGTGAAGCTAGATCTGGAAAATATTGGGTGGTTGAAAAAATATGAGAAGATAATAGGGTTGCCTTGTTGGACATGAATAACCTACGCAATTACTTTCAGCTAAAAATATATCAAAATTTAAGATAATTTAAAAAAAAACAGCAAAATAAATAAATTCTTTTCTGCAAATACTTTTCTAATAGTATTTTAAAGTTGAAAAGAAAAACTAGGTTATATGTGATTTGTTAAAATTTTTAAATAATCCTCAGTAAAAGAGAATTCTTGATTAGAGTCTTTGTGAAGTCAAATTTGATTTAAGCTCCATCATGTCTAGAACACAAGCAAATTTATCAAGCAATTCAATGTTGGAAAACTAAAGATGCCATAGAAATAGAATGAACAAACACACGTAACATTTGACCCAACAATCAAGCCTATAAGAATTAATTTTACAGGTATCATTTAATGTGTTCACAGAAATGAACATTCAAGAATATTCATTGTACTATTTCATAATAGCATACTAGGAACAATTTAAACACAATAAAAGGCTAGTTAAATTCACCTAGTATATGTATGTAAATAATGGAATGCTATGTAGCAGTTAAAATGAACAAGGCAATATACCTATGTACCAACATGGAGCTTTCTCGAAGGTATATTGTTAAGTAGAAAAGAAATACAAGGTAATGAACAATGTGGATGCACTCTAAAATTTGTATTTACTATTTTAAAAGTAGTACAAATGTTGTATTTTCTGGAAGCATACATTAAACACAAGTAGGAATGATTGACTCCTGGATGAAATATTGATAAAACAATAATATTGTTAGTAGAAAAAATACTATTAGTAGAACAGTAGTAAGCTGTGGAAAATTCTGAAAGAGATGGGAATACCAGAACACCTGACCTGCCTCTTGAGAAAACTATATACAGATCAGGAAGCAACAGTTAGAACTGGACATGGAACAACAGACTGGTTCCAAATAGGAAAAGGAGTACATCAAGGCTGTATATTGTCACCCTGCTTATTTAACTTATATGCAGAGTACATCATGAGAAATGCTGGACTGGAAGAAGCACAAGCTGGAATCAAGATTGCCAGGAGAAATATCAATCACCTCAGATATGCAGATGACACCACCCTTATGGCAGAAAGTGAAGAGGAGCTAAAAAGCCTCTTGTTGAAAGTGAAAGAGGAGAGTGAAAAAGTTGGCTTAAAGTTCAACATTCAGAAAATGAAGATCATGGCACCTGGTCCCATCACTTCATGGCAAATAGATGGGGAAACAGTGGAAACAGTGTCAGACTTTATCTTTTTTGGGCTCCAAAGTCACTGCAGATGGTGATTGCAGCCAGGAAAATAAATGCTTACTCTTTGGAAGGAAAGTTATGACCAACCTAGATAGCATATTAAAAAGCAGAGACATTACTTTGCCAACAAAGGTCCGTCTAGTCAAGGCTATGGTTTTTCCAGTGGTCACATATGGATGTGAGAGTTTGACTGTGAAGAAAGCTGAGCACCGAAGAATTGATGCTTTTGAACTGTGGTGTTGGAGAAGACTCTTGAGAGTCCCTTGGACTGCAAGGAGATCCAACCAGTCCATTCTGAAGGAGACCAGCCCTGAGTGTTCATTGGAAGGACTGATGCTAAAGCTGAAACTCCAGTACTTGGGCTACTTCATGTGAAGAGCTGACTCATTGGAAAACAGCCTGATGTTGGGAGGGATTAGGGGCAGGAGGAGAAGGGGATGACAGAGGATGAGATGGCTGGATGGTATCACGGACTCGATGGACGTGAGTTTGAGTGAGCTCCGGGAGTTGGTGATGGACAGGGAGGCCTGGCGTGCTGCGATTCATGGGATTGCAAAGAGTCAGACACGACGGAGCGACTGAACTGAACTGAACTGAATGAGAGAAAGTTACCTTTCACTTTGTTTTATATCTTTTAAATGTTTTATATTATACTTGCATTATCTAATCAAGAGCATAATAATAATGCTGAAAAAATAAAGGAAAATTTGTGTGGATAGAGTAGAAATTAATGTAAACTCTTAAATTACAATCATTATTTCAAGTAGAGACTAACTAGGAGCCAAAAATAACTGACACTGGTGTACACAAACTACAGGACAATGTAAGTGTACTGAAGGCATATGATTAGGACTGAGGGTGAGTTTAATTCAATTATATAGTTTACACTTTACCCTAAGAAAAGCTCTCATCCTATCCAAGAACATATACAGGGACACACACACACAAGAGTGGGCCATCATCCTAAAGCAGAAAAGTGTCACATTTTAATAAAATGGAAGCACTTTGGGCCTATTTTGAAGAAGTAAGATGTCCAAGATTCTCAAAAGGGAACGATGTTGTCAGAAAAAAGAGAGACCAATAAATAAATAAGTAAATAAATACCATGTAGAGTAACTTACTTTTGAAATGGAAACAGTAGTTTGCACTTCAAAACAGATGAAAAGGTTAAAAAGGGAAAGCCTAAAAGGACCAGACTTCCATTTCTAATTCTGACAGAGTAGACTGTATCCAATCAATTCTTCCACTGGGAACCACTAGACAAGCTGAAGAACACACAAAACAAATCCAAACCATTCTTTGAGGGCATTCAATGAGCAGAGAGGCAGACAAGACAAAATTTGCTGAGATCCCATGAAAGGAGCTTCAGTGAGCAGAACCCAAATTCTCAGCCACTTTTTCTCCTTTATACTGTTTTCTTAGTACAGGAACAAGGCTTCTAAGCAGAAGGCAGTGGTTCAGAGTTTCAGTCTTTCCTTTGGGCCAGGGGGAAAAAAAAAAAAGAATTTCCATGTTAAAATAACGAGTAATGGAGGAGCCAAGACTAGAAAGAAAAGATAACCTCAGGGAAGTGAGGACATTGCAAATCCCTAATTTGTGATAGTAAGGGCCACTGAACCAAGCAGATGGATTAGTTCGTGGGCTAAAAAGCTAACCTAGAGCATTTTCAGAAGACTCGCAAGGCTGGGGGATAGAAACTGGAGGTCAGAATCCACCATTAATAAGAGGCCCTGGTGAGCACCCAGGTTTTAAATTAAAAGCAGTGACAGCTAAGCCTAGGAAAAAGGGTAAGCAGGAAATAGACAGGTGCTCACAAAGGCTAACCCTACCCCAAATTACTGCGTTCCTGATTGGAGTAAGGTGACCTGCCCCTACTCTAATAGTATTTAATTTTAATGGAAATTAAATACTCTCTTGAGAAAAATAGCAGCTAGAGTTTCTGAAATGTTTGTTCACTAGTTTCAACATTTGATTTTAAAAAATACCAGGAATGCCAAGAGACAAGACTAAAGGGCTAAAAAATTTTTAAATGCAGACAAAAGAAAAGGGAAAATAATATATATTTATACAATATAATTATATTTTATCATATATGTCTTATAATGCAACTATAAACGTAGATGATTATTTATGTGTCTGACTCTTTGTGACCCCATAGACTATACAGCCCATGGAATTCTCCAGGCCAGAATACTGGAGTGGGTAGCCTTCCCCTTCTCCAGGGGATCTTCCCAACCCAGGGATGGAACCCAGGTCTCCCTCATTGCAGGCGGATTCTTTATCAGCTGAGCTATCAGGGAACTGCCCAATATAATTATGTCTCATAATGTAACTATAAATGTAGATGATTACTTATGTAATTCTATATTTATTACAGCTTGAATCTACAGTGTACAATATTATACACTTGCCAAAAAAAAAATCAGTGCCAGAGAGCTTCCCTGTCAATCTCCTGGGAGCTGTAATATTTCTGAGTGGCATCTTCACATTTGGTCAGTTACAGACCACCAAGGAAATTGTATTTGCAAATCACTCAATTCTCCATGGTGAGTTTCCAAGGAAATATCCCCTCTTTGCCAGCCCACCTTTCCCAGGCAACAAGCCACTTCACTGCCATTCCTGTGCACATGTTGTTTGAATTGTTATACTTGAACAAAAGACAGTGTTCTCATTTCTTTCGTGCAGTCTTGAGTGTATTCCTGTTCTGTAAAATGGCCTAAAATTTGGGAGAAGCCAATGCCAAGTGTTGACAAGAATGACAAGAATATGGAAGTACCAGAACTCTCATCACATGCTGGCAGGAGTGGAAACTGATACAAGTTATTTGGAAAATGCTGGGTGGGATTGCTTAAAATCAGCAACACAATCTGTTCTGATTCAGCATTCCCGCTCTTTGGTAGGAGTACAAGTGTTTGGTGGTGGTTATCAGTCATGTCCAACTCTTTGCAAACCAATGGACTGTCATTCACCATGCTCCTCTGCCCATGGGAGTAGGTTTCCATTTCCTTCTCCAGGGGCTCTTCCAGACACAGGGATTGAACCCACATCTCTTGCATTGGCAGGTGAATTCTTTAACACTGAGCCACGTGGGAAGCCCAAATGAGTGTTTCAGTTCAGTTCAGTTCAGTTCAGTCGCTCAGTCATGTCTGACTCTTTGCGATCCCATGAATCACAGCACGCCAGGCCTCTCTGTCCATCACCAGCTCCCGGAGTTCATTCAAACTCACGTTCATCAAGTCGGTGATGCCATCCAGCCATCTCATCCATCCTCTGTTGTCCCCTTCTCCTCCTGCCCCCAATCCCTCCCAGCATCAGGGTCTTTTCCAATGAGTCAACTCTTGGCATGAGGTGGCCAAAGTATTGGAGTTTCAGCTTTAGCATCATTCCTTCCAAAGAAATCCCAGGGTTGATCTCCTTCAGAATGGACTGGTTGGATCCAAGGGACTCTCAAGAGTCTTCTCCAACACCACAATTCAAAAGCATCAATTCTTCGATGCTCAGCCTTCTTCACAGTTCAACTCTCACATCCATACATGACTACAGGAAAAACCATAACCTTGACTAGACGGACCTTTGTTGGCAAAATAATGTCTCTGCTTTTCAATATGCTGTCTAGGTTGGTCATAGCTTTTCTTCCAAGGAGTAAGCGCCTTTTAATTTCCTGGCTGCAGTCACCATCTGCAGTGATTTTGGAGCCCCCAAAAATAAAGTCTGACACTGTTTCCACTGTTTCCCCATCTATTTGCCATGAAGTGATGGGACCAGGTGCCATGATCTTCATTTTCTGAATGTTGAGCTTTAAGCCAACTTTTTCACTCTCCTCTTTTCACTTTCATCAAGAGGCTTTTTAGTTCCTCTTCACTTTCTGCCATAAGGGTGGTGTCATCTGCATATCTGAAGTTATCGATATTTCTCCCGGCAATCTTGATTCCAGCTTGTGTTTCTTCCAGTCCAGCGTTTCTCATGATGTACTCTGCATAGAAGTTAAATAAGCAGGGTGACAATATACAGTCTTGACGTACTCCTTTTCCTATTTGGAACCAGTCTGTTTTTCCATGTCCAGTTCTAGCTGTTGTTTCTTGACCTGCATACAGATTTCTCAAGAGGCAGGTTAGGTGGTCTGGTATTCTCATCTCTTTCAGAATTTTCCACAGTTTATTGTGATCCACACAGTCAAAGGCTTTGGCATAGTTAATAAAGCAGAAATAGATGTTTTTCTGGAACTCTCTTGCTTTTTCCATGATCCAGCAGATGTTGGCAATTTGATCTCTGGTTCCTCTGCCTTTCCTANTTCCACAGTTTATTGTGATCCACACAGTCAAAGGCTTTGGCATAGTTAATAAAGCAGAAATAGATGTTTTTCTGGAACTCTCTTGCTTTTTCCATGATCCAGCAGATGTTGGCAATTTGATCTCTGGTTCCTCTGCCTTTCCTAAAACCAGCTTGAATATCAGGAAGTTCACGGTTCACGAATTGCTGAAGCCTGGCTTGGAGAATTTTGAGCATTACTTTACTAGCATGTGAGATGAGTGCAATTGTGTGGTAGTTTGAGCATTCTTTGGCATTGCCTTTCTTTGGGATTGGAATGAAAACTGACCTTTCCAGTCCTGTGGCCACTGCTGAGTTTTCCAAATTTGCTGGCATATTGAGTGCAGCACCTTACATCCACTAAAAGACACATACCCAGCATAATGATATTTTTCCAAAAACCTCAAATTAGAAACAATGCAAATATCTATAACTAGTAAAATAAATAGACAAAAAAATTTTAAAGTGCATTCCTACAGTGAAATTCCTATGTAGAATATGGTATAAATTATAGCTACATATAACATAGACTAAGACTGTTTAAAAAAAAACAAACAGAAAATAAAAACTCACATGTATGATTCCACTTCTGTGAAGTTCAAAAATCTATCCAAACATATAATAAGCTAGCAAACTGCACAGGTACAAGGCAGAGTCCCCACAAGACTGCTGTCACTTCAAGGGTCAGCCACAAGTGCAGAGTCTCTGGGCCCCCCTTCTCTTCAGACTCACTGGCTGCTAATTCCAGGTGGTTTAGTTGCCCAGTCGTGCCCAACTCTTGCAAACCCATGGACTGTAGCCCGCCAGACTACCCTCTCCATGGGATTTCCCAGACAAGAATCCAGGAGTGGGTTGCCATTTCCTTCTGGAGATCTTTCTGCCCCAGAGATTGAAACTGTGCCTCCTGCATTGCAGGTGGCCTCCTACTTTGCAGCCAGATTCTTCACTGACTGAGCCACCAGGGAAGCTCAAGTCTCCACCAGAGTCTCTACCAGTTACTCTCGGGTTCTATAATTTTCCAGCAAGACTCATGGAATTCAGAAAACACTCTACTTATGATTATAGTTTTACTGTAATAAAAGTGCACAAATTATAGGAAGGGAAGTATATGGAGGAATCTGGAAGGGTTCCCCATGGGAAGCTTCCTTGTCCACAGAATTTTCCTCTCCTGGAATGGGTGTGTCACAATACCTATTACCAACAAGGGAAGCTTCCTGGTACCACTGGTGTCCAGAATTTTTATTGAGACTTGACTGTATATGGCCTGCATGGTTGACCTTTAGTCTTAGCCCCTTGTGTTCAGTTCAGTTCAGTGCTCACTCGTGTCCGACTCTTTGTGACCCCATGAATCACAGCACACCAGGCTTCCCTGTTCATCACCAATGGTCTGGGCTAATACCTTTACTCTCCAGTTTCTCCAGAGATCAGATATGATGGGACAACTCAAAGCTCCCATTGTAAGTCACATGGTTAGACTTTCTAGTGACCAAAGCTCCCAGGCAAATGAAGACACCGCTCTCAGGATGGACATTCAGGGCCTAGAGATTACCTCCTAGTACTGTGAGTCCAGATCCCTCTTCAGGCAAGATGAATTCCTTACTATACAATTACTGACGCAATTTTATAGAACAGCAGTTAAATTTAAGGGCTTGTATCAGCCAGGTAAAGAATCTGTCTGCAGTGTAGGAGACCCAGATTCGATCCCTGGGTCAGGAAGATCCCCTGAAGAAGGGAATGGCTACCCACACCAGTATTCTTGCCTGGAGAATCCCATGGGGTCAAAAGGAGTCAGACACAACTGAACAACTTTCACTTCACTTCATACAGACAGAGAGAGTAAGGTGCTGGCTTCTAGGATGCAAGTAATGTTCTATTTCTTGACCTGCTGGTAGTTATATGGGTCTGTTTACTTTGTAACATTCATTTTTCAGCCCTGCTTTCCATGATTTGTGCACTTTTCAGCATGTGTGTTACACTTAAATAAGAATGTATACTTAGGGGGTAAAAAAAATTGAAACTCAGAGCTGCTGCGCAGCCAGAGCAGATATTTAATAGAGTGAAACAGGGAGTGTCGTACAATCCATGGCTTCTACCCAGTAGGGAAGCACTTTTCGGGTTGAACTCAGCGCAGAAGCCACACTCTTGCTGCCAAAGAAACAGCGGCAGTAAAACCCTTCCTGCTGCTAAGGTGCTGAAAGACCATTTCAACCCCAAATGGCAGAGGTCACGAAGGGTGTGTGGCCCAGAAAATATCAATGAGGGCTGCAGAGTCAGCCTGAGGAAGAGAGGCAGGAGTGAGAAAGGAAAGGATGCGGGGAGGAAGGGAAAAAAGACAAGAAGACCAACTAGAAGTATTTCTTTAGCTGGATATCTTTGAGTTTCCCAGAACAGTCTCTGAGATGAAGATTTTGCCTGCATGTGTAAGAAAAGGCTCCTTGGAGAAATAGCGATTGAGTAGAGGAAATAGGTCAGTGGTGGGCGACAGTCAAGGGAGGGTATGATTTTAGGCCAAGTCCCAGCCTCTATCCGATCCCAAAGGAAGCTCTAGAGTATACATTATGCCTTAGAGTCTGTCTCCTCACAGGGCAAGCCTGCTGGGTTTCTGTGCTTCTATACCAGTTAATCATCTGCTTGGGGCCACCTCAAGAAGGGCGAAAGTTCCCAGGCCTTTCCAGCTCCTGCCAAGAGCAGGCAAAAGTGCTCTAGAATTTTGAAGACAGTCCTCCGAAGAGAGTCGCCTACTGATGTCAGTTACTGGAAGCTAAAACATATGGAAATCAAGAGATCAGAAGGATCCAAGGGGTTCCTGATGGAGCAGTCACTGCTAAGTCACTTCAGTCGTGTCCGACTTTGTGCGACCCCATAGACAGCAGCCCACCAGGCTCCCCTGTCCCGGGGATTCTCCAGGCAAGAACACTGGACACCTGGTGAACTCAATATGCAGGCTGAGTGGCTTCAGTCATGTGTCCAACCCTTTGCAATCCTACGGACTGTAGCATAAAAATATGCTATATATATTTTTTGCATTTTGTTTTATACATTTTTATTTAAGTTAAACATTTAGAATATTGTATTCAATTGTCCTGGCATGAGAAGAGTCATTCTCAGTCAACTTTTCATAACGTCCCAAGCTGTTGTTACTTTAGGTCATATCCAACCCCATGGACTGCAGTGTGCCAAGCTTCCCTGTCCTTCACTATCTTGTCTCAAGTTAGATCATCTTGTAAATTACTGTTTAAGACATTTATTCAAATGGAATGAATTCTAGCCAGTGACTTCAGGAACTATTTTAGAACTCAGAAAAGGAAGACAGAGATGGAAAATGCCTGGAAGATACCTGGACGGCTCCTAGAAAAAACGTAAGCCTGTCAGGGTAGATGGTGGGTTATGTGATCATTCATTTAAAGAATCGTGAGTGAGGAAGACATTGCGTAAGGTTCTAGTGATACAAAGACAGACATACATAGAACTTGCCCTTGAAGAGCCCATATTCCAAAGAAGACAGTTAAATCACAACTTATAAGACATTGTGGTAAATGTTCGCATGAAATATGAAAACCAAATGTTGCAGAGAAGTAATACATTTTGAGCAAAACTTGGCAAAGTAACTTAAGCATTTTCACCCTTCGACACATTTTCTTGTCACTCTGTTATTCTGTGTCCTGCAGACATATTATCACCTTTCATATAGGTTAAGGAAGAGAGATATTTACAAATGAAGCAAATTGAAGTTGTGGTGAAAGCAAGACTTGAACCACTTATTAATGGTTAATCTGGATGCTTCCTAAACCTGATCCAGCAGAAACTATTCAAGAGAAATGTTTCATTTTTTCAGTTCTAAGTAGGATATATGATATTCTACCACAGACATCAGCAAAGGAGTAACCATAGGCCACATCCAACTCAATGTCTGTTTCTGAAAAGAAAGTTTTATTAGAACACAGCTGAGCTCATCATTGGCATTTGATCTACGGCCTCTTTCCTGCTCCAGGGCAGAGATATGATGGAGACCACATGGTTTACAAAGCCTAAAATATTTATTACCTAGGGCTTTGAAGAAAATGTTTGCTGACCACTGTTATATGAGTCATAAATTATGAAAATTGAGAATGTATGCTCATAATTTGGGGCTTCTTTGGTGGCTCAGATGGTAAAGAATTTGCCTGCAATGCAGGATGCCTGGGTTCAATCCCTGGGTCAGGAAGAGCCCCTGGAGGAGGGCATGGCTGCGCACTCCAGTATTCTTGCCTGGACAATCCCATGGACAGAGGAGCCTGGTGGACTATAGTCCATGTTGTCGCAAAGAGTTGGACACCGGTACTATGACTACCCTCTTAGGAGCTACGTGTTTCTGTCATTTCTTATCTGATGTGGTAAAATTTGGGGCAGAGGAGATGACTGGATTCCTTTCACTCATCACTTTTAACAAAGAAATTCAAAAGCAAATATTTTAAAAAGAAAAGTTTAAGTTGACTCTTTTCTCAGCCTTTCTGTTAGCAGTAAATGTAATAGACACTCCATAATCACTTATTAGGTCAGTTGTCACCATGGTTTTCTGTGGACCTGCTAGGATTCTAAAAGGTTTTAAAGAAATCTTTGAACAAACATGTAGTATCTGAAGTTCAACATTCAAATGGAAAAGGTCTTCTATTGCCTTCTCTAGATTGTTGAAGTTTGTTGGTCAAGCCAAAGTCAGTGATAAAATTAAATAACCTAACAGCCCATAAAACAGATAAGAGAGTTATTAATATTCAAGAATGATATTGGTGGTTTAGCTGCTAAGTCGTGTCCGACTCTTGTGACTCCATGGATTGTAGCCCACCAGGCTCCTCTGTCCATGGGATTTTCCAGGCAAGAATACTCAAGTGGGTTGCCATTTCTTTCTCCAGGAGATCTTCCCGACCCAAGGATCAAACCTGGGTCTCCTGTACTGTAAAGAGTTACAAAAAAGAATCAACTTTGGTGTTGCACATGTTCTAATTGAGTAAATAAGAGTAAGTTAAATGTATTAACAGCCGATCTAAAATTTAAGAGGTTGTAAAATTCTCACATATTTTACAAACATGCAAACAAATTTAATAGGTTGCTATTACATACAGCTCACAGAGAAGGGATTAAAACATTAAGGTAAATGAGATTTCATAAGCAGGAAAAAAGAATAGTATTAATAGTTTCATAACAATTCAATGACCAGACTGATAAAGTTTTGACCTTGTTTATATAATTTTAAATTCATTTTAAAAAGTCCAAAATCAACTTTATGTCTTAAAAAAGAGGTACTTGTTTTTCACCACAATGATGCTCATATTTGCATTTCTGAAGGACTTGATGGTTCAGGTGGCATGCCAATCATGTACCCAGTACAGTAGTTTCTCTCGAATTCTGCTGTGATTTATTTCCAATGGATTTGTCCATAACTTTGCTGTAGTTCAGCAGTGTGTCTGTCCCCATGGAGAATTGATTTGTACAAAGGTCTCTGGCTTCCTGCTGCCAGTAAAGAGAACATATAAGCTCCGAGAATGATTAAGGTAAAGGCTCTGGTAAGTTTCTTACTTCAGAAAAATATCAAAATTCTCCTGAGATTGTGCTTCCTGAAATCTTGCAACTTGGACTGTTGAACTCAATTGCTAATAATTAGAACATTTTCAAAGTTTCCAATATATTTGAGTTTAAACTGAATCCTCTGACTCCATGATCTGATGACCATGGGTTCATCTTTCAATGACTCTGCTTCCTGAATTTCCTGGATATTTTTGCTTGACTTTCTGTTTACTCAAATACAGAATCTTAAGAAACCAAACTTTTCCATTAAGTGTTTCTTGATTTAGTTTTGTTTTGAGCCTGATAAGTAGCCTTCAGCATGGAGCATATAGACTTCCACTCTTATTTCAAAGCCCAAACAACAGTGTTGGAAAGTACGATCCTGAGAATTTAGTAATGAAAGCAAATCCTTGAAAGCTTCAGCCCCATTCATTAGCATAAATCTAAACCCCCTGCAAGTAGCTGCAGGGCCAACTCTAAGCTGGCTCCCTTTCTAGTCAATATCTAAATAAGAAGGAAGTCTGTACCTAAAGAATTTGAATTATTACAGCAGGGAACTGAGTTCAAGCCATAAATAAAATAAATAGCTTGCTCCCCATAAAGCTGATCTTAGGTAGGAAATCAATTTCTCTCTGTAGAAAACGACCAGTCTTCCACCACCTGGAAGGTTTGTTTGGAAAAATGCCAGTCACCTAATGGGTGCTCGATAAATACATCTTGGATTATTCCAGTCAAATCCATTATAGTCTTTTCAGGACAAGTCAATGTATCAGCATGACCTTTGACGTTGTTCTCTTGGGGTCTTTCCTGCTTCTATAGACCAAGGTTTGTATCCTTAATTATTCTAAACTTTGGCTTTAGTGCTTTCTTCTGACTGGGCTGTCATCTCAAAAATTCTTTCAACAGAATGGGTCTTGCTCAGTAGACCTTTTATAACTGGACAGGGAGACTCACCTTACCAAAACAATTAGGTGCTGTCTTTACTGCAGGTCAGAGACCCAGAGTAAATATATTTTTATTGTCCTTCCTTATAGTCCTGAGTTTCTGATTTAAAATCTAGACATAAAGTTAATGTCCTACAAAAAAAAACTTTTTCCAAATAGGCCTTTCAGCAGGCCAGACAGACTCTGTACAGAGGTCCTGGTTTGAGTTTCAAGAGATATCCATTAAAAAAAAAAAAAAAAGATGAATAAAGAAAGAATTTCTCCTTTAAATGTCATATTTTCCTCTCACTCTGTAAACTGAAATTACATAAGTCAGAAATCTAAAATCTGTTGAAGTAATAATACAAAAAAATTCCCATTTTTAGTTTCTGTAACTGGTAAACTTTGATCCCTGTCTTCTTATTCATTGTTCACAAATTTTTATATTCCTTTTCTCATCCCTGATCTCAGGAGTCCAGCAGTCTGGTGTTGTTACTGAGTCCAAACACATACTGCTCACCACATGTACAGGCCAGTAAATCTAGAGACAGATTTCTGGGGCTAGGAATGGAGATTTTATCCAGAAAGCCTGCTGACTGAGAAGATGGTGGAATACTGTCCCAAATAACTATTTTATCTGAGTTAGAATTCAGGCTTCTTATATATCAAAAGGGGAGGGGAAGTGATTGCTTATTGCAAACTTCTTGTGTCTGAATCCTTTGTTCTTACTTCTGTCCACATACTTCAAGTCATGATGTTCCTGTAAATCTCCAACAAGACAAATGTTATTCTCTGTTCTGCAACTTTCTATCTTTATATGAATGGGAAAGAGCTATACCTTTAAAGGGCAGACTCTTGAGAAAGGGTTGTCCTGTATATTTCAGGATATAGGCAACAATGTTTTAATAAGATTTGATAGCAGACAGTGGGAAAGTGGACAAGGACAAGAAAGATGAGAATCAGAAAAATCAGTTTAGAAGCTCAGTAATAGTATGAAGCTATTAAAGAGAAAAGTAGTTGGAGAAGAAAGAGAAAGAGAGCAAAGAAATATTTGCGGGTTGAACTGAAAAGATTCAGTGACTGATTTGTGAGATTCACCTGAAGACAAGTCATCAGTCAAAGATATCTTCAAGGTACCAAACTAGGGGAATGCCTGGTCATTTCCAGTGATAGGAAATTAGAGAAGACTGTCAATTTGCAACGTCAAAAATATAGAGAGTTGTTCTTTGAAATGAGAGAAATAGTCATGACACTGTGTAGTAATAGTTGGGGGCATGAACCTGAGTCTTAAAAGAAAAGACAGATTAGAGATACAGATTTAGCAGTAAGCCACATAAAGCTGATAAGCAAGCCATGACTCATAAAATGGATTATTATATAATCTATGTAATAATATATAATATAATAATATAATTTCATAATTATATAAATGAAATACATATTTTCTTTTAAGTAACTACTTCTAATTTCTGAATAATTTGATAATAGTATTAGCTACCTAATATACTTAAATTTCAAATCTTTTTGTACCCCTATATGTTTTTGCAACTTTATTTTCTTTAAAATGAACTCAGAGCACTGAAACATTGAATTTTATAGAACTTTTAATGCTTCTTCTTTCTTAGAAATTAATTACAGTGTATTTTATTGAGTCCTATGTTGTATTCTAAAAACCCAACATGCTGCACTGTGCCAGTTGGAATTATGTTTTATTTCTGTTTGTGTTTCCCCTGAACATTGCTAATATGATTAATGAACCAGACAAAAAATTGGAGTGGTGTTTGTTTGTTTGTTTGTTTGTTTTTCCTGCCTCCTAAGCATATAAATGCAAAAGTCGCTTCAGAAAACATTCTTTATTCCCCTCCTTCCACCTTAGGGAGGAAGTGTACATTTCTGTCTCTAAGCTACACATCCTTCCTGCCATCAGACTTAATCCCCAAAGATTTTCAACTCAAAAAAACAATGTTTTCTGTGCAAATCACATAACCAATCTAAATTTTAATACAACAATATTGTGCTTTTCTCCATCTCCTACTGCAATATACAAATGCAAGGGTGACCTTTAGAGATTTCTACTTCTTCCAGAACGCATCTCTCATTCATTGAGAAAAACTGTGACCCTTTGTCAGGTATTTCCAAATAATTCTACATGACTTACGTTAACTTTCATTACAGCTTCAGAAATTGTTCACATTGGTTCTATCTTTGCTGAAGTCCTTTATCAAGCACTTGCTATCCAGCTGTCAACAGCTGAAACCCGTTTTAATAGGAGGCTGTTTTAATATTAAAATAAAAATATTATTAATGGTGTAATTAAAAGAGATCATAAATAAGGGCACAGATTAAAAGGGATCAGAAATAAGGGCACAACATGAGCTCATAGAACACATACATTGTCTGTTATATTTAAGAGATAGTCTTTGGTTGAGATGCATTGAGCATGTGTTCTGTCTTTGAAGAAGAATTGTTTTCTTGCAATGAGAGAAACACACATCTCTCTCTGATGAGAGAAATGTTTGGAAGAATAGAAATGAAGAGTGTGAAAATTAGCTGGATTTGAGTAATAGCAAAACGATATTCAGAGAGTGTTTTCAGAGGACTCGAACAGTTTACCCAGACTTAGTAGTGGTATCTGGCAACTACCTGCCCAAGGGAGAGTGACTATTATGGCCTGGCTGGATATATATTAAAGCACACACACACACAAATCTATGAGAGTATTGGTGCATATGCCTTGTTTCTAAAACTATATCCCCCAAAAATGATGCATTATGAAAGAATTGTGACAAGAAGTTTGGCCAAGGATGGGATTCTTTGTGTTTATGAAAAGAGCATTCTCACACAGAGAGAGCCAACTAGGGCTCCATCTCCTGGTTGAAGATGAAAGAAAATATCTACTATCACAGCTAAGGTCAGCGCAATACGACATTTGAGTAGATTTCACAATATGGTCTAAATTTCATTGTTTCAGTATAATTCCCAGAGACACTGGCTTATCGCTGTGTGCTGCTGCTGCTGCTAAGTCGTTCAGTCATGTCTGACCCTGTGCCACCCCATAGATGGCAGCCCATCAAGCTCCCTCATCCCTGGGATTCTCAAGGCAAGAACACTGGAGTGGGCTGCCATTTCCTTAGGACCTCAGTAATATCAACTATCCCACTGAAGAATTCTAGAAATTAAGTGTAATTTTTCAGTAAGAGATATTATTGATAAAAAGATTAAAGGTTGGTTGGTTGGTGTAAAGCGTGTGAGCAAGGAAAGTGTCTCCTTTAGCCATAATCCCCAAGTAGAAATTCTAGAATCCCCTCTCCATTAACAGTGGAGAAGGAAATGGCAACCCACTCCTATACTCTTGCCTGGAAAATCCCATGGACAGAGGAGCCTGGCAGACTACAGTCCATGGGGTCACAAAGAGTCAGACATGACTGAGCGACTACACTTTACGCTCCATTAACAGATCTCTTATTTGGAATCTACTCTCAAATTTGGATCTATGTTTGCTAAATATAGCAAAACCCAAAAAGCATTACAATTCAAGGTCATTTAGTGATCATTGTTCTATTACATATAAAATACAGAACCCCAAAGATCCATGAAGAGTAGAAGCGCCTGGGTAAGGAATGTTTTTGTACCGGAAGATCATTGTGTGAAAGTCTCCTAGGCTACTTCGCAGCACATACTGCTGGCTTCTGTGTATCTGCTGAAAGCGTCACACAGGGCCCGTCTCATCTCATCACTGCTCGCTGGCATGGAGGAGGGCTTCCCTCATCCTCTGCCCATGTGGTCCACAGCGTGCTGGCATGTGTTTTTTCCTGGCTGCTCGATGACTGCCAGCTCTCCCTGCATCATGTCACATGACAGCAGAAGAACTCTAAACATTTCCACCTCAACCTGCCAGAGCTTATGTCCCTCTAAGCGGTGCTCACAGTTTTAGCAACAAAGATGCCAGGTCAGGTATACCTTTGCTCTTCCTGGAATGCATGTCCTCAACTTATGCATGTCCTCAAGCATCATTTAGTCTAATACACAAGAGTTTCTCCAGGAGGAAGGCTTTCATTGTGGCTATTCACAAATTTGTCTCATCTCTGCTTCAGTGTTTCACCTCTCCTCTTAGCTTTAGCAAAGCACTAACCCTTCTCAAATAAGATTTGTAGTCACCCTAGTCACCAGGCATTCCTATCTGTCCACCAAAGGAGGTACCACATCCTGTGTCCCTTCTCCCTTTTGTTACCTGCTCTGGGAGCTGGTAAGGCTGTAATTAATGATCTCAATTCAAGTAAAGCTATTGTGATACATACAAATCTAAGAATGAATGTCCTGAAGACCTTTTTTCTTCTCTATGAACCAGATGAGACATTTTGAAAATTAAGCACAACTACTGAAGATGTAAAGAATTTTTGAAAATCGCTTGAGATTATTTATTGTTCAGTCACTCAGCCATGCCCAATTCTTTATGACCCCATGGACTGCAGCACGTCAGGCTTCCTTTTTTTTCATCATCTACCAGAGCTTGCTCAGACTCATGTCCATTGAGTCGGTGATGCCATCCAACCATTTCATCCTCAGTTATCCCCTTCCCCTTCTACCTTCAATGTTTCCCAGTATCAGGGTCTTTTTTAATGAGCCTACTGTTCACATCAGGTGGCCAAAGTATTGGAGCTTCAGCTTCAACACCAGTCTTTCCAATGATTATCTAGGATTTATTTCTTTTAGGATTGATTGGTTTGATCTCTTTGCAGTCCAGGGGACTCTCAAGAGTCTTCTCCAACCCCACAGTTCTAAAGCATCCGTTCTTCAGCACTCAGCCTTCTTTATGGTCCAAGTCTCACATCCATACATGACTACTGGAAAAAACACAGCTTTGACTAGACAGACCTTTGTTGGCAAAGTAATGTCTCTGCTTTTTACTATGCTGTCTAGGTTTGTCACAGCTTTTCTTCCAAGGAGCAAGTGTCTTTTAATTTCATGGCTGCAGTCACCATCTGCAGTGATTTTGGAGCCCAGGAAAACACAGTCTGTCACTGTTTCCCATCTATCTGCCATGAAGTAGTGAGACCCGATGCCATGATCTAGTTTTCTGAATGTTGAGTTTTAAGCCAGCTTCTTTACAGTGGTCATGTATGGATGTGAGAGTTGGACTATAAAGAAAGCTGAGCACCGAAGAATTGATACTTTCAAACTGTGGTGTTGGAGAAGACTCTTGAGAGCCCCTTGGACTGCAAGGAGATCCAACCAGACCATCCTAAAGGAGATCAGTCCTGGGTGTTCATTTTAAGGACTGATGTTGAAGCTGAAGCTCCAATACTTTGGCCACCTGATGCCAAGAGCTGACTCACTGGAAAAGACCTTGATGCTGAGAAAGATTGATGGCAGGAGGAGAAGGGGACAACAGAGGATGAGATGGTTGGATGGCATCACCGACTTGATGGACATGGGTTTGGGTGGACTCCGGGAGTTGGTGATGGACAGGGAGGCCTGGCATGCTGCGGTTCATGGAGTCGCAAAGAGTCAGACACGACTGAGCAACTGAACTGACCTTTTCACTCTCCTCTTTCACTTTCATCATAAGAGTGATGTCATATGATTTATCTGAGGTTGTTGATATTTCTCCCAGCAATCTTGATTCCAGCTTCTGCTTCATCTAGCCCAGCGTTTCACATGACATACTCTGCATATAAGTTAAATAAGCAGGCTGACATATACAGCCTTGACATACTCCTTTCCCAACTGAGATTATAATAAATGTCAAATGAATTTTACAGGAAGGATGCTAGTATTAGATTTCATTACTTTAAGATGCAGGAACAAAGAGCTCCCAAATCTCAGGGTTTTACAAAAGTACTCAGATTATGGTTCCCTTCTGGGATCCAGGATGAAGAAGCAACCACATCTAACACATACTATTCTATGCCAGAGGGAAAAGCACAACCGCAGAACTAAGCAATGGCTGTTAAAGTGCTCACTGATCAGACCAATTCACATGGCAAAGACTGACGTCAGTAGAGTGGAGAGGTATAATCTTCGTAAAGAAGCGATGGGGAAATAACTGGAAACTAACACAGTCTACCACAGGGCTATATCGGGCGAAGCAGCCTAGCTGACTTTATCCACTTAGTATACAGTTCACAATCTCATGTGTCCACATAAGCTAATAAGCCACATAAGCGAGTTAAGAGAATGAGGTGTAAAGAAATGGGATCTATCAGCCTGGCCAACTCTTTCTAGGACTCAAGCATCACTATGTAGAGGAAAACTTTCCAGTAAGACTCTAATTAATTCTTAGCTTTGCAAGTTCACAAAATTCAGCGCTTATCTGTACACTTGAGAATGCACAGCTTTTGTTAATTGATCTACAGTATCCATTCCTACAAGCCAATTATTGATAAATCAGGATATTAACCTAAAGAATATTGATCAATAGGATATAAGTATAAAGTGGAAATGAAACAATTAAGCATTAAATCCAGACATCCACAAACAGTATCAAAGGCTGTGGAAAGCCACACTGGTGATCTGAAGGTGTTTCATTAAAGCAATAATCCAAACAAAAAGAATTCACTAGTAAAAGAGGATGTATAATTTTTAATACATTTGAGATTTCAGGGTTTGTCTTTCCATTTATTTCTATTATATAACATTGACCGACCTCACTTTCAAATAATTAAAAGGTATTTCTGACATGGCCTCACCTTCCAGTTTTCATTGTAGTGAAGGTGAAAATGTTTGTCGCTCAGTTGCGTCTGACTCTTTGTGAACCCATGGACTCTAGCCCACAAGGCTCTTCTGTACAAGGAGTTCTCCAGGCAAGAATAGTGGAGTGGCTAGCCATCCCTTCTCCAGGGCATCTTCCTGGCCTGGGGATCAAACCCGCATCTCCTGAGTCTCCTGCATTGCAGGCAGATTCTCTACCTGACCCACCAGGGAAGCATCTTTGAGCTTTCATTATGGTAAATACCATTAATAAAGAAGATTTTTGTTTGCATTGTCATCAAGTCACTTTCCTTCTTTCCTCATAATATACTATAATTCCAAGTTTGTATTACATAATGTGAAACCAATTACATTTTAGGTTAGTTGCTATAAGGATCTGTAATTCATCAGGAAAATATTCTTATCTACATTTTTCAAGAGATGATTTCTGATGATTTACTGAAAATTTGCTTATTCAACTTGCCTTGCCAAATGAAACAACTCTCCTTATTAGACTGCCTATGTGTGATTGTTGTTTTATTTTAATTTTCTCCAATAATTTTAAGATTGATCCACTTTGTACAACCCATGGAATACGTTTGATTTACAAATTGGTTCTCCAAAGTACTAATGACTCAGTTCAAAGGTAGAAAATTATTGGGACCACCTGAAACTGCCTGTCAATCAATTGGGATATATTTGTTGATAGCCTATAAACATGCACAAAAACAGGGAAGATATATCCCTGTCCTCAGAGAATTTACAAAAGAATATGAGTGAAATATATAAAAATCTAACATACAAGGTGCTGTTTTAGAGGCAATGTCAAAGAAATCCAAAATTCTAAATCCAAAATTCTGTAGAGGGTTAGAGGAATCAGAAAAGCTTCTCTAAAGATATAGACTTTGAAGAATGAGTATGATTTTGATGGGCAGCATTGGGCAAAAGCACATTCCAGATATAATTACTTCTTCTTCCAGTTTCAGGCAGGAAACAGTTCTCTGTCTTTTTCTCTTATCAAAGTCAAGTTCTCAAATGTCCTACCAATTTTTATATATTTTTATTAATTCTATTTACTTGATTGATGCCACTGCAAGTGATATTTGCATATTCATCATTTATTTACTACTCTCAAAGTGTATTGACTCAAATGACAATATTATGATTTCCCATGGCAAAAATTTCAATTATTCTATTCTCAGTTTGGTCAGTATTTCTCTGCAAGCTGTCACTTTTCTGAATAAAAGACACAGCACACAGAATGCTGCCTTAGACCTAACAGAATAATTTGGAGTATAGTTGCTCAGGGTTCTACCAAGAAAATCAAAAGCAAAAGTTTTATGTAAAAGTTGATTATGATGCAATTGCTTTGGATATTGTAGGTTAATTCATCAGTTCCTTTGTAAAACTCTTTCTGTTTCCTGAGAATGAATATATAATTAGTCTTAAGATCAAGCTTTGGAAATCAAAGTCTAAAGCTAGATCTCCCCTGTTTAAATTCTAGCTCCCCTACTTCAGATCTATAACCAGAAGCAAGTTTAAGTAGCCTGCCTTAGTTACTCTATCAATAAAATGAGGACGGTAAGAGTAGCAACATCACAGTGTTACGTGAAATTAAATGAGTCAATATATGTAGATTGTGGGAAACAGCACCTGGCACACCATAAGCTATCAGTAAGTGATGCCCAAACCTAAATTTAGCCCACAATAAGTGCCGTTAAATGCCTCCTCTTACAATTATGATCGCTATAAATGTTACATACATTGAAGAAAAGAGAATGCCAATGGCCGAGAGCCAAGATTTGCACGGCAGAGGGTTAAGTGGATGGCAGAATGCAACATATTTATTATCAGCTTGTCAGGTGAAGACATTTCCAGGAGGATAAAACTTTAAATGGGCTTGATTCTGTAAGTCAGAAATGTACAAGTGGTCTATGGCTCATTAACGAAGCACTAAATTGGACAATCAGCATTAATGGGAATTACACAGTAAAAGCTCTGCACGTCAAGCTGAGACTCTGGACTAAATGTGTAATCATACTCTTTAGCAATTCACTTCCAAGCACTCTTTGTGTCATCCTTCAGACTAGATAGATGGGTAGATAATCTTTATTTGTAGAGGACATTTTATTTTTTATTTATTAATGGCATCTTACTGCCTTTAATAAAAAGAATTACAATAAAAATAGGACAGTTAGAATAGCTGAAAAAATAGCATGATGGCACAGAGGCAGAATAAAAATTGTCCAAAAAGTAGATTGATCGAGTTTTATTTTGATTGCATATAAAATTGAGTTCAAAACTTCCTGGTCATCAGGGATAAGAGCAAGTATTTAATGTGATGGGTAACTAACTTAGCAAGAAATAGTTCAAAATCTGCTTCTTTTTTATCTCTGACATGCCTTTTTTCTATTCAATATGTAGGAAAGTCTCTAAACACCCCACATCCATTCCCTCACTGCTTTAAATTTTGTTTCCCCTTTATTTAATGTGAGGGACTGGCCATTTATGGCAGTGATTTCTTTATCAGTCTCCTAGGAAACCTATCTAATCCTGAAGCAAATAAGCCTATTTGTATGATGGCCTTAACTCCCAGAGTCCCCATGAGAGATGAAGGTAGCAGTCTGAAAACTCCCCATCCTTGAGGAGCTAACCTTTTGCTTGTGTGATTAGGCATCTGAAATACATCTCACTTTCCTTTATAGCTTATATTTCCTGGACAGATGATTGACACGACACCTCACAGTTTAGCATCATGGAGCAGCTAAATCCGACTCCATTACCTGTCGAATTTAGTTTCTTAATCCCAAACACAATATACACACAACTGAGCCCTAGCCAGCTTTTATTTAAAGCTCATGTCATGGTGCTTTATGCGAAGTCAAGCAGTATTAAACGTTGTGGAGTGAAGCAAATGGAAAGATTAATTTTGCAATATGACACTAAAGGGAACACTTAAAACAGGGATTGGGGGCTGAGTCTGTTCAGGGAAAATGCTGAAACATATCTATTAAAAGCACCAACACCTTAGTCTGCTGCCATGAAAAAACCCAGCTTCATAAGCATAAATTCTATATTCTTAGGGGGAAATTGCACCTATAAACAGACTAAAAGATCAATATTTCTGACTATAAATGGTTTGGCACCTTTCTGACTTATCCACCCTTTTCCTCTTTAATCAAAAAGAGAAAAATTCTCACAGACTTTTAAGAAAAAATTTGTTAGAAAAAAAAAAACTATCACCTAAATTTCTACAGAAAAAAAGAAAGGAAGAACTATGACTGTAACTTTTAGCAAACCCAAGCTCATAAAGCCTTGCAACCAAGTCACCACTGTCAAAAGTGATCATTTCAACCATTTTACAGGACCTAAGTTGCCATCATTTTTCTATAAGAACAAATACAAATAAAAAAATAAAAACTAGAAAAATAGTTTTATCTATGTTAGTTTCTTATGCTTTCTCTGATGTAAATTCTTTTGAACATAATTAAGGGAAAACTTTTTTTTTTTCCAAAAAAAATCTATAATTATCATCTGAAGACCTCTTGTTTTGTCTTGAGGAGCAGTTGAAGGAAGACACGAAACAAACTTTCATGTATGAAGGGCCATCACACAGAGAATGTTTGAAAGATTCAGTGAAGAGGGGAAATGGCAGGAGGTATTCACATAAGAACCGAGGGCAAATTTCCTGATGCTGATAGACCTTGGGATGTGTTACCAAGGGAAGCCAAGGAATCTCATTTTTCAGAAGTATTAAAGACGTGGTAGATTCTTGTCTCCCTACCAGCAGTGATTATTGGATTTCTAGTCTAAGAAGGGCACTGTTCTAGAGAGTCTTGGGATTGTTCAAAAGCAGTATAAGGCATTCTCTAACTTTGAAGAACTTTGAGTGAGAGGAGGGAATATCCAACTGCAATATTTTCCAAAACTACTGAACTAAAGTAAAGTTGGCAAACTAAGTTAGAGAGTAGACAGTTATGGCAGTGAAGTAGCCACATAAAAGGACACACAGAAGGATGGAGAGGAGAGACCTTTCAGGGTTGGGGAAGCTAGAGAGAGGATCTAAATGAACATGAGAGCACCAAAGGCTATAAAAATAATCTGATACATTCCATTTCCTCCTCTGTAGAAGCAAAGAGTGTTACTTTTCTCACACTGTAAATTTACGCAAGGTAACTTACATTGTTAGATTGAGCAAGAACTCGACAAGTGGAAGGAATTGCAGATAGCTATCATCCCTTGGACTGCAAGGAGATCCAACCAGTCCATTCTGAAGGAGATCAACCCTGGGATTTCTTTGGAAGGAATGATGCTAAAACTGAAGCTCCAGTACTTTGGGCACCTTATGCGAAGAGTTGACTCATTGGAAAAGACCCTGATGCTGGGAGGGATTGGGGGCAGGAGGAGAAGGGGACAACCGAGGATGAGATGGCTGGATGGCATCACAGACTCAATGGACGTGAGTCTGAGTGAACTCCGGGGGTTGGTGATGGACAGGGAGGCCTGGCGTGCGCGATTCATGGGGTCGCAAAGAGTCGGACACGACTGAGCGACTGAACTGAACTGAACTGATCATCATCACCACCACTCAACATCCTCATCACCTACTTCAGTCCCCTCCATCCCTTCCACCGGTAGCAGAGTTGAATGTAATGTGTAGCAGTTGCTGGTCTTCCACTCCTATGGAGATCTTCATTGAAGTTGTTTCTTCCAACCAGCTTACATTTACACGATGAACGTGCCAGAAGCTTAGTCATTCCTTCAACATTGAATAGCACCTGTAAACCAGAAAGAAGAGATTTCCTCATTTTACTTTAGGTTTAATATAAGCCATCCTCATCCAAATACAGGCAAGCTAATGCCTCATACCCAAACTACTGGGCAGACAAGTCAACCAGACAAAGACCCACTAATGTTCAAGATGAAATTTTACCTACTATTTCCCCAAAGAAAGATCTTCTCTTGTGTGAAGGATATTTTTCAGATTTCTTAGATTCATATTTATCATTTTCATGTGAGTGGTGAGTGATCTTATTAGTAGTATTCACTCAGCCCTATAATTTGGTAACTTGCAGCAGAGATACTCACTAATTTATCATTGTGAATTCTGTCTTCAATCAGAAGCAAAAAGTTCATTACTGCGTTCAAAATAGTCCTTAATGAATGTGCTAATTGGGAGCACATTAGCACATTCCATTTACTTCTGTGTTTATTTCTAAAGAAAAGTAGTAAATTTGCTTTACTCAGTATGTTTAATGTTAAGTAAATTTCTGCTGTAAGGAAACCATTTCCAAGTTTCTCATGTCAGCAGCAAAGAGCTTTAAAGATAAGAAAAATTCACCATCAAGATATTTTTAAAGTGATGTTATTCAAAGGGAAATTGTTGTGACTTTTAATCGAAATAGCTGAGGACATTACAGGTGTCTTCTATCTTCTAACAAAGAGGAGTCAACCGTGATCATGGCCAACGTGAGTCTACGGAGGCCCTGACACTTGGCAAAATCTCATTCAGTTTCAAAATACCTCATACAAATCATAAGTTCAGCACACTGATATTCCTTTAGATGTTCACTGAAGGACATTTTACAGGGTTAAAAAAAATGCTTTCTAGAGGAATCATTCTTTTAAAAGAGACTTAATTATGCCAGTTCTCAAAGAATCCCTATTTACAGACTAGAGACATTGTTTTTCGGTACATATATCTGATAAAATGCCTTCTGGGGTTGAAAAAATCCTGTTTCATTGCTTGTTCCCTGGATGTTCAAGTCACAGGCTTCCTATTATTTCAGGCCCTTCTGGAGTGGACTCGAATGGATGAGGAGAAACAGGGCACCGCTCCCAAGGTGGAGTTATAGATCGTATCACCTTCAGAACTCATTAATAGTTCTATTGAATAAAGTCTTAGAGTTTTGTTATGATTCAAGTAAATTGGGGTGGGAAAAGCAAAACAAACTAAGCAAATTATGGCCGTGAAATTTAAAGACAAGCATTGGTCCAGCAGAGGATACCTGGATGTCTTGTTAAAGGACAAAAGTTTTATTTGTCTGTGTCTTTCTAGCCTTTAAAATCATAGGCAGATCTCTTCACCTCTCCAGATATCAATTTTTTCATTTGTAAAAATGCAGAAAATAATAATCTACCTTTGGAATGCAATTGTAGGAATCATGCTGCAACATATAACAGACTTGGAGAATGCAACTGGAGATTATCATACTAAGTGAAGTAAGTCAGAAAGAAAAAGTCAAATACCATCTGAAATCACTTGTACATGAAATCTAAAATATGACACAACCAAACCTACCTAAGAAGCAGAGACAGACTCACAGACATGGAGGACAGACTGCCAGTTGCCAAGGGGAAGACGTGGGAGAGGGATGGATGGGGAGTTTGGGATTAGCAGTTGTCAGCTATTACATACAGAATGGATGAACAGCAAAGTCCTACTGTATCGCACAGGGAACCGTATTCAATATTCTAGGATAGACCATAATGGAAAAGAATATAAAAAAGATATATAAAAACATACATATACATATAAACTGAATCACTTTGCTGTTCTGTATGGCAGTAATTAACACAACATCGTAAGTCAAATATACAGCAATAAAACATATGAATATAACTAAACAAAAGACATTGGGAAGCTAATATGTGAGAAATATGAATGCTATTAGCAATAATAGTGTCAGCAAAGATTATATCCTCCTTACCACTTCAACAGGATGCCCACTCCTACTGAGTGGTCCATTAGGGAAAATGGCTAAAAACGGTAAGCAGTGAGCATGCAGGAAGGCTGATCCTGCCTTAGCAGCACTCTGTCCCCCCTTACTCTCCCTTTTCTGCCTGTCCTTACATCTCCAATCTAACGGACACTCCGTCCTCTCCTTAAAGCCACCCCCAAAGGGAGGGCCGTGAATGAAGGTTTACTAGGTAGCCCTTTCCATGACGTAATTTGAGAGAGAATCATCAACTTTGGATCCAAATTATTCACATTCTCCTCACCATTTGGAAGCTGTCTTAAAATGAAACTAAGCCCACACTTAGGAACATCCAGCATCATTTGTAGATTGTTTCCATCCCCAGCTGGCTGTGCCTCCGTTCAGTTCCTCTCTAACCCTGACTCCCTGGAGTTGGTACAGACACCATACACGGAGGGCTCCGTCCTTCACAAGAGTACCCTCCTCAGACAACAGCCACCATTTCAGAATCTCCAGCTCACCGCCATTTCTGGTTGACAGACTATAAATCCTGAGGTTCCCACAGCCCCCTCAGGTTCAACAGTTCACTAGAACAGGGACCTCCTTGGCGATTCAGGGGTTACGACTCTGTGCTTCCAATGCAGGAGGCGCTGGTCTGATCCTTGGTCAGGGAACTAACAGCCCACATGCCATATGTGTCCCCACCCCCAAAATCACTGCAACAGTGTCTAGAATGCTGGAAAGCGCTGTCCTGGGAGCTCGGAGACCCGGCCTGTCTCATGCACCTCTCTGCTCCCAGCAACCCAAAGAGTTCTAATCACACGGTAGTGCTCCGTATTTGTTAATGAATAGAGGAATACATGATGGATGAATCAATTCTCCACTACAGCTATTTTCATTGGAATCTCTTTTATGCTTGAATGACTTGATTTTTTATTGTAGTTGATCTGCAGTGTTGTATTAATTTCAGGTGTATAGCAGACCATATGCACGCATATGTGTGTGTGTGTATATATATATATATATATATATATATAATTTTTCAGATATTGAGTACAGTTCCCCCTGCTATAAAGTATGTCCTTGCTGGTTAATTATTTTATATTCAATGGCATGTAAACGTTAACCTCAAACTCCTATTGTACCCCTCCCCTGCCTCTCCCCTTTGGTAAGTTCTTTTTTTTTCTTGTGTCTGTGGACCCATTTCTGTCATTTTTTAAGATTTCACATATAAACCATATCATATATTGTTTGCCTTTCTTTGTCTGGCTTAGTTCATTTGAATCTTGCAAGATTTAGTGGCCCTCTAGACATTCCTATTGAAACACAGTATCTGTGATGAAAATCACTCATAAATCATGAACAAATAATACTCGTATTAGGGCAAACTCCAGACTGGTAAAAATTCAATTCAATTTAGTGAATATATATTGAGTTCCTTCTCTGTGCCAGACACTGTTCTGGAAACTATAGATTTAACAATAAGTCCAGGTGATCTTGCCTTCCGCAAATTTGGATGCCACCATAACCTTACAGCCTGCTGGTACCTCCTGTCACCAAGCTCTCAACACTTGAAGCTTAGTCATCCCAAACATTGCATTTATTATATCTTTTCTGGATCAAACACTTGGAATTTTATCCATAGCTTAGTGAGTCATATTCAGGATCTATAACTTTCTGACCAAATCAGTCAGTCCCATTTTTACCATCCCCTAGGATGAATGCTCTACTTTTTCCAGATATCAGGACATGTTTTGCTCATTTCTACCTTCAAGCTCTCTCTATCTCATTGCATCCTTAGGAAAGTTGTTCTCTGTCTTCTTCATTCATCTGTATCTGAGTTATCCATCCACTGCGATCCTACAAAGAAGGTCTCTTGATCTTCAGTCTTTCTAGCCACACAAAGCACTCACTTCCTAGAGTACTGGTATCTTCAGCACACATTTGGCACTTGGCCTACTAATGAAAATTCTTTGAAAGCATTCCAAAAGATCACTACAAACCTGAGTCAATTGTTAGCCAATTCGTTTAAATGCTGTTCTCCACAACAGCATTTAAAAGAGCTCTAGAATTTTGGACAAAGAAAAAGAGTTCTAAAAAGAAAAAAAAAAAAAGCTCTTTAAAAGGAAAAAGAGCTCTAGAATATATTGCACTCCTCATGTAAGCATTTGGAAACCTGGAATTTATTATCTGAATCTAACATTTCACAGTTCTGCAAAATCAACTGAACAGAAACCAATATAACCTGAGATAAGGTCCACTTATAACTATTATTATAGATTTTCTGCTAATTCTTTCCTGCAGAATTTAACACAATAAGGCAAATTCTAGTTTTTTCTAATCTTCAATAACTCCAAATAGATATAAGAACCACTTTATGGCCTGATGTTTCAAGATACATAAAACCTAGATGTAGATTTCTTTGAGAGCCACTCCAAAATAAGTAGACTTATGCTATAACTGTGTGTTTGTCATTCATAATAGAAAATTATGTGGGTAGCTTTCATTATAGGTGGGTAAATTTAGATAAATGAAGTGTGTCAACTCAGTAATTACTAAATGTTATATGTGAAGCAATTAAAGCATGGATGCTTTTTAGACACTGTTGTAGCTATAGGCAATTTTTTCATGAATTGTGCTTCAAAACAATAAAAGTTCCTTTATTGTGCCCATTCTTCAGGAAACATTCTCTTGATATCTCCAGTTTTCTTATAGAGATCTCTAGTCTTTCACATTCTATTGTTTCTTCCTATGTCTGTGCATTGTTCATTTAAGAAGGCCTCCTTACCTCGCCTGGCTGTTCTCTGGAATTCTGCATGTAGTTGGGTATATGTTTTCTTCCCCCCTTTGACTTTCCCTTCTCTTCTATCCTCAGCTATTTGTAAAGCCTCCTCGACACCCATCTTGCCTTTCTGCATTTCTTTTCTCTAGGATGGTTTTGGTCACTGCCCCTGTGCAGTGCTACAAACCTCCTTCTATAGTTCTTCAGGTACTCTGTCTACCAGATCTAACCCCTTGAATCTATTTCTCACTTCCACTGTATAATCATAAGGGATTTGATGTAGGTCATATTTGAATGGCCTAGTGGTTTTTTCCACTTTCTTCAGCTTAAGCTTGAATTTTGCAATAAGGAGCTGATGATCTGAACCACAGTCAGCTCCAGGTCTTGTTTTTGCTGACTGTATACAACTTCTGCATCTTTGGCTGCAAAGAACATAATCTGATTTGGGGATAGAGTCATCTCTTGGGTTGTAGGAAAAAGGTGTTTGCTATGACCAGCGTGTTCCCTTGATAAAATTCTGATAGTCTTTGCCCTGCTTCATTTTGTACTCCAAGGCCAAACTTGCCTATTACTCCAGGTAACTCTTGACTTTCTACTTTTGCATTCTAATTCCCTTTGATGAAAAGGATATCTTCTTTTTGGTGTTAGTTCTAGAAGGTCTTGTAGGTCTTCATAGAAATTGTCAACTTCAGCTTTTTGGGCATCAGTGGTTGGGACATAGATTTGTATTACTGTGATGTAGAATGGTTTTCCTTGGAAACAAGTCAAAATCATTCTGTTGGTTTTTTTTTGGTTGCACCCAAGTACTAGATTTCAGATTTTTGTTGACTATGAGGGCTACTCCATTTCCTCTAAGGCATTTTTGCCCACAGTAGTAGATATAATTGGTCATCTGAATTAAATTCAAGCATTCCCATCCATTTTAGTTCGCTGATGCCTAAGACGTAGATTTTTCACTCTTGCTATCTCATGGTTGACCACATCCAGTTTACCTTGATTCATGGACCTAACAGGGGCTTCCCAGGTGACTCAGTGGTAAAGAATCCACCTGCCAGTGCAAGGGACACAGAAGATTCAGGTTTAATCCCTGGGTTGGGAAGATCCTTTGGAGGGGGAAATGGCAACCCACTCCAGTATTCTTGCTTGGAGAATCCCATGGAGGAGTCTGGCAGGCTAAGGTCCATAGGGTTGCAAAGACTCAGACACGACCACGTGACTGAGCATGCATGCACACGGACCTGAGGTTCCAATGCAGTATTGTTCTTTACAGCATTAAAGTTTCCTTTTACCACGAGACACATTCACAACTAAGTGCCATTTCTGCTTTGGCCCACCCACTTCATTCTTTCTGGAGCTATTAGTAATTGCCCTCTGCTGTTCCCCAGTATCATATTGAACACCTTCTGACCTGGGGGTTCATCTTGCAGTGTAATATCTAAAGATATTATCAAAAGACTAAAGTCTTTTGATACTGTCCATGGGATTCTTTAGGCAAGAATACTAGAGTGGATTTCCATTTCCTCCTCCAGTGGACCATGATCAAGACATAAATGGTAAGGACCTAATGGAAGGGATTAAGAAGAGTTGCCAAGAATACACAGAATAACTGTACAAAAAAAACGTCTGAATGTCCTGAATAACCATCATGGTGTGGTCACTCAAATAGAGCCAGACATCCTGGAACATGAAGTCAAGTGGGCCTTAGGTAGCATTGCTATGAATAAAGCTAGTGAAGGTGAAGGAATTCCAGCTGAGTTATTTCCAATCTTAAAAGATGATGCTGTTAAAATGCTGTACTCAATATGTCAGCAAATTTGAAAAACTCAGCAGTGACCACAGGACTGGAAAAGTCCATTTTTATTCCAATTCCAAAAAAGAGAAATGCCAAAGAATGTTCAAACTACCACAAAGTTGCACTCATTTCACATGCTAGCAAGGTTATGTTCAAAACCCTTCAAGCCAGGCTTCAGCAGTGAATTGAGAACTTTCAGAAGCTCAAGAGGTTTCGAAGAGGAATCAGAGATCAAACATTCACTGGATCATGGAGAAAGCAACAGAGTTCCAGGAAAACATTCACTGGATCATGGAGAAAGCAACAGAGTTCCAGGAAAACATCTACTTCTTCTTCATGGACTTCACTAAAGCCTTTGACTCTGGATCACAGACAACTAAGGAAAATTCTTAAAGATATGGGAGTACCAGGCCACCTTACCTGTCTCCTGAGAAACCTGTATCTGCGTCACAAAGCAACAGTTAGATCCAGACATGGGAAAATTGACTGGTTCAAAATTGGGAAAGGAGTACAACAAGGCTGTATATTGTCACCCTGCTTGTTTAAGTTATATGCGTCATTTAATTTATTTAACATCATGCAAAATGCCAGGCTGGATGAATCATAAGCTGGAATCAAGATTGCCGGGAGAAATACCAACAACTTCAGATATGCAGATGATCCCACTCTAATGGCTGAAAGTCACGGACCTGAGGTTCCAATGCAGTATTGTTCTTTACAGCATTAAAGTTTCCTTTTACCACGAGACACATTCACAACTAAGTGCCATTTCTGCTTTGGCCCACCCACTTCATTCTTTCTGGAGCTATTAGTAATTGCCCTCTGCTGTTCCCCAGTATCATATTGAACACCTTCTGACCTGGGGGTTCATCTTGCAGTGTAATATCTAAAGATATTATCAAAAGACTAAAGTCTTTTGATACTGTCCATGGGATTCTTTAGGCAAGAATACTAGAGTGGATTTCCATTTCCTCCTCCAGTGGACCATGATCAAGACATAAATGGTAAGGACCTAATGGAAGGGATTAAGAAGAGTTGCCAAGAATACACAGAATAACTGTACAAAAAAAATGTCTGAATGTCCTGAATAACCATCATGGTGTGGTCACTCAAATAGAGCCAGACATCCTGGAACATGAAGTCAAGTGGGCCTTAGGTAGCATTGCTATGAATAAAGCTAGTGAAGGTGAAGGAATTCCAGCTGAGTTATTTCCAATCTTAAAAGATGATGCTGTTAAAATGCTGTACTCAATATGTCAGCAAATTTGAAAAACTCAGCAGTGACCACAGGACTGGAAAAGTCCATTTTTATTCCAATTCCAAAGAAGAGAAATGCCAAAGAATGTTCAAACTACCACAAAGTTGCACTCATTTCACATGCTAGCAAGGTTATGTTCAAAACCCTTCAAGCCAGGCTTCAGCAGTGAATTGAGAACTTTCAGAAGCTCAAGAGGTTTCGAAGAGGAATCAGAGATCAAACATTCACTGGATCATGGAGAAAGCAACAGAGTTCCAGGAAAACATTCACTGGATCATGGAGAAAGCAACAGAGTTCCAGGAAAACATCTACTTCTTCTTCA
Source organism: Aepyceros melampus (assembly GCA_006408695.1). Taxonomy (NCBI): domain Eukaryota; kingdom Metazoa; phylum Chordata; class Mammalia; order Artiodactyla; family Bovidae; genus Aepyceros; species Aepyceros melampus. The sequence continues at coordinate 50,241 of SJXQ01012593.1, forward strand.
TGGACTTCACTAAAGCCTTTGACTCTGGATCACAGACAACTAAGGAAAATTCTTAAAGATATGGGAGTACCAGGCCACCTTACCTGTCTCCTGAGAAACCTGTATCTGCGTCACAAAGCAACAGTTAGATCCAGACATGGGAAAATTGACTGGTTCAAAATTGGGAAAGGAGTACAACAAGGCTGTATATTGTCACCCTGCTTGTTTAAGTTATATGCGTCATTTAATTTATTTAACATCATGCAAAATGCCAGGCTGGATGAATCATAAGCTGGAATCAAGATTGCCGGGAGAAATACCAACAACTTCAGATATGCAGATGATCCCACTCTAATGGCTGAAAGCGAAGAGGAACAAAAGAGCCTCTTGATGAGGGTGAAAGAGGAGAATGAAAAAACTGGCCTGAAATTCAACATTAAAAAAAAAGACACACACAAAAAAACTAAGATCATGGCATCTGATGCCATCACTTCATAGCCAATAGAAAGGGATAAAGTGGAAGGAGTGACATTTTATTTCCTTGGGCTCCAAAATCACTGCAGATGGTGACTGCAGCCATGGAATTAAAAGACACTTTCTACTTGGAAGACAAGCTATGACAAACCTAGACAGTGTATAAAAAGCAGAGACATCACTTTTCCAACAAAGGTCCATATAGTCAAAGTCATGGTTTTTCCAGTAGTCATGTATGGATGTGAGAGGTGGACCATAAAAAAGGCTTGAGTGCAAAAGAATGGGTAGTTTCAAAATGTGGTGCTAGAGAAGACTCTTGAGAGTCTCTTGGACTGAAAAGAGTTTAAACCAGTCCATCCTAAAGGAGATCAGTCCTGAATACTCATTGGAAGGACCGATGTTGAAATTGAACCTTCAGTACTTTGGCCACCTGATGAGAAGAGGCAACTCATTGGAAAAGACCCTGACGCTGGGAAAGAATGAAGGTACAAGGAGAAGGCAGTGGCAGAGGATATGGTGGTTAGATAGCATCACCGACTTAGCGGGCATGACTTTGAGCAAATTCTGTGAGATGGTGGAGGACAGAGGAGCTCAAGTGCTGCAGTCCGTGAGGTCAGAGTCAGACACGACATAGTGACTGAACAAGAACAACATTGTTAAAAGTAAATTGAAGGAGGAAAAATGGTGAAGATATCCTAGGACTCATTCTACTTTTAGGAAGGTTGGATTTTACCCTTTGGTACCAAGGGTATAACAATGAGATGATTTTTATAATAACATTCTCTTTCACTCTGTGCTGAAAAGTATACTTAAGAGTATAATGGAGGCGAGGATACTATACTTTTCTTTTATAAGACTAAGCTATGATTTAACAACTAAGCAAGACAACAACCCAGAATTCGTATATTACATATTAAAATATACCCTTTTGACAGCCCTAATATTAGACCATTTCTCAAAACCGGGAAAGTTTGAATTCCCTTACAATGAACAAAATATAGCAGACATAAACTTTTGGCATTAAGGTGGTTACAAGCAATAGTCACTTATAGATGGTGTCCTAAAGCGAGTTGATCAATATTCTCTTTTCTCTCTAAATATGCTGCAGTAAGATCAAGCCATGCATTCATTTAGTTAAGCTCAGTGAATTCTCATCAGTTCTGGGAACTACCGATTTTACCTATATTGATATTTGGCTCAACTTAAAATGAAAAATCAATATTTTAATGAAAGAAATGTGTCTTGTTCTTTAAATATGTCCCCTCTCTCTTTCTCATTCCCTTTTATTTCCTCCCTCCCCTTCTCTCTCTGTCTCCCTCTCTCTCTCTCTCTTTCTCTCCCTCCTTTCAATGAGGAACATTTTGTCCCCAGGGTGATATAGTTTTAAATGTCAAGGACTGGTGAAGTCCTATCTAAAACATAGCAACAACTAGCATCTGTTTGGCTACTATTCTAAAACCGTTCATCGGATGCTGGCCAGGTTCTAAAGATCTGTCCATTTTGCTCACCATTTGGTTGTTCCTTGTCAATGTTATTTCCATTAAGTAATAAAGCCTCAGAGTTAAAACTATATGAGACATAAGCCAAGAGACTATACATTTTCATCCAATCTCTGATTTTTAAGGTGGGGCACGTGATTCCCCTGAGTAAAGCAACATTTCCCTAGCCTACATTTTATTAGGCTAAATATAAACAAAAGTGAAAGGCAAGCATTCTAAGCATGTTCTTAAAGAGAAAAATCCCTTTCCCAATTTTTTTGTCATACATTCTGAAATGAGAACATACCAGCTGGATCTTAGGAGCCATCTTGGGTCATGAAGTAGGAGAAATCTTTTGGAAATAATGAAAAAAAGTGGGTATAAAGAAACTGGGTGTCTGATGAACAGTTAATTGTGGTACCATATCAGCCCGTGGCTGCTTATCTCTGTGAGAGGAAAACCAATCTCTGTGTTAATTCAGCCCTTGCTATTTGAGGATTTTAGACACATGCAGCCAAACATATTCTAATCGACACAAACATGAAAGTTCAATGAATGTCTTTCTTTTCTCTGGATGTGGAGTTTCCAGTATCCAAAAAATGAGTACTCTTAAGAATATATATTCCATTGTACTTGTCATTGTCAGGGATCAAGACCATCCCTATGGCAAAGAAATGCAAAAAAGCAAAATGGCTGTCTGGGGAGGCCTCACAAATAGCTGTGAAAAGAAGAGAGGTGAAAAGCAAAGGAGAAAAGGAAAGATATAAGCATCTGAATGCGGAGTTCCAAAGAATAGCAAGAAGAGATAAGAAAGCCTTCTTCAGTGATCAATGCAAAGAAATAGAGGAAAAGAACAGAAGGGGAAAGACTAGAGATCTCTTCAAGAAAATTAGAGGTACCAAGGGAATATTTCATGCAAAGATGGGCTTGATAAAGGACAGAAATGGTCTGGACCTAACAGAAGCAGAAGATATTAAAAAGAGGTGGCAAGAACACATGGAAGAACTGTACAAAAAAGATCTTCATGACCCAGATAATCATGATGATGTGATGACTAATCTAGAGCCAGACATCTTGGAATGTGAAGTCAAGTGGGCCTTAGAAAGCATCACTATGAACAAAGCTAGTGGAGGTGATGGGGTTCCAGTTGAGCTGTTTCAAATCCTGAAAGATGATGCTGTGAAAGTGCTACACTCAATATGCCAGCAAATTTGGAAAACTCAGCAGTGGCCACAGGACTGGAAAAGGTCAGTTTTCATTCCAGTTCCAAAGAAAGGCAATGCCAAAGAATGCTCAAACTACCACACAATTGCATTCATCTCACATGCTAGTAAAGTAATGCTCAAAATTCTCCAAGCCAGACTTCAGCAATATGTGAACTGTGAACTCCCTGATGTTCAAGCTGGTTTTAGAAAAGGCAGAGGAATCAGAGATCAAATTGCCAACATCAGCTGGATCATGGAAAAAGCAAGAGAGTTCCAGAAAAACATCTATTTCTGCTTTCTTGACTATGCCAAAGCCTTTGACTGTGTGGATCACAATCAACTGTGGAAAATTCTGAAAGAGATGGGAATACCAGACCACCTGACCTGCCTCTTGAGAAATCTGTATGCAGGTCAGGAAGCAACAGTTAGAACTGGACATGGAACAACAGACTGGTTCCAAATAGGACAAGGAGTACGTCAAGGCTGTATATTGTCACCCTGCTTATTTAACTTATATGCAGAGTACATCATGAGAAACGCTGGACTGGAAGAAACACAAGCT